>JANIEQ010001923.1:0-16659 GCA_024708375.1 Oxalis stricta
ACCGGAATCATTGATTCCGGTCCAAGGAAAATGAAAAAAAAAAAAGCAAGAAATGTTTCCGGGAAGCCAAGATCATTAATTAACATAACATGGAAAAATTGAAAAAATTCAAACCGGAATCATTGATTCCGGTTAAACAAAAAAAAAAATTAAGACCGGAAACATTGTATCCTCCGGTCCAACGTTAATTAATCTAAAAACCGGAAACGTTGTTTCCGGTTCAAGCTTAATTAGTGAACCCGGAAACAACGTTTCCGGTCGGCCTCCTTCATCGCTTCACCTCTCCGTCTAATCGTTCACAAAAATCTAGCGACCCTATAAGGTGTAGAATTCGATTGATCAATCGAGACAAATTTATATCTAACTTAACTTTTTAATATACGTTTGTAGAGGGATTTGACTCCACGTATAACATATACATATGCTCTCTATATATGCACTTTGCATTTAATCCACAAAACTTGATCACAAATGGCCGACTCATTACCAATCATCGGTAAGTTATTAAATTGATATAAGCTAATTAATGTAATGCATACATTTGCTAATTGGTTAATTGTACTATTAGACAAACTAACTTTCTAGTCCGATACTATACTATGTAGACATTCTTAATTTGTTCTCTAGGTGTAGACAATAAAAGACCGTATGTTGTTGATGGATTGATCCGGTGACGGATCTTTAACAAAATTCTAGCGTATGTTAATATATTTCATTATATGGAGGAAAAAATAAAAAATAAAATATATAAATATCGTTGATTGGAGATGTAAGTGAGAAAGTTAAAAAATACATCGTTTTGACATTATAAACATTTTGATGGTATCACGAGTTAGGTAATCGGATGGATTGAGTGTTAGTATAATTCATGATAATTCATGAAAATATATGACTTGATGTGTAGATAGTAACTTGTGTGTTTGGTATCTTAATTTTATGTACTTAAATTTATTTAACTCATAAATGCTCGAATCACAATTATTTATTCGAGTATACTATAATTTTTCTTCAAAAATATAAGCGTATGCGGCAAGATATTCCTACTCTATATGAGGATCCATCATCGAATTGATCAATGTCCTCTAAACTTTGTTCCTTAAACTAACCGCAACAATTCGACAAGTACGTACTAGTGTCGATCAAATGGTGCCCCAAGTGTTATACGTAATTAATATATATTATTCTAGTTACTGGACAGCAAGTGTCGGTCAAGTTCAAAACATCTCATTTCCGAAAAGCTAGCGGGAGAGGAGAATTATGGACACCGTCGAGGAAGCAAAAGGACAACACATAGACGTATCACAAATATAATGAAATTTAATTTGTTCAAGTACATAAATAACTCATTAACATATACACATAACTCTTATTTTAAATGGTGCCCCAAGTGTTATCGAATTTTTTATCACGTCACATCGTGTCGGTCAAGTTCAAAACATCTCATTTCCGAAAAGCTAGCGGGAGAGGAGAATTATGGACACCGTCGAGGAAGCAAAAAGGACAACACATAGACAAGATCACAAATATAATGAAATTCTAATTTGCTCGAGTACATAAATAACTCATTAACATATACACAATAACTCCTTATTTTAAATAGAAAAAATGGCAAGTAATTAAGGATAAAAATAGTATATATATTCAAATCCATATTATTCATTTTTCTATCAATCGAGTTGTTACTTTTAATATGAACCTAACTTTTTTTGTGACAAATTATTTTTCCTGGAAAAAATGTAGATGCTACCATCTTTTGTGCTTAGGCTTTGAGATGGTTCAAAAAGTGTTCTACTCGGCCCAATAAAGTTTGGTCCGACAAAGTAAATTATATGGTGGGCTCTCTATTTTAGGAGAGGAAGCTTTATCATGGGCCTTGGTCTAGAGTTTGTGAGCTCTGTTGCAATTATTTTAAGTTTTAATAGTCGAGAATCGTGATCAGATCGATGAGAAATAATCTAATCGATTACAAAAAAAAATTACAACAAAAACAATGAAACTGTTCGTTTTTTTGAAATGATCAATTTGACCAGTGACAGATTTCAACATATACAGTACATACGCTACAACATACGTTATATTTTTAAGAAAAATTTATTGTATACATCTATTAGTTAAATAAATTTAATTACATAAAATCAAGATATCAAACATACAAATATTATTTGCACATTAAATCGTATATTTTTATAATTATCAGCTGAATTATACTAACACTTCTACCATTCTTTTACGTAATCGTGATATCATCAAAATATTTACAAATATCAAAAAGATTTATTTTTTTACTTTCTCACCTATATCTCCAACCAACCAACCAACGAACTATCTATCTATTTATTTCATCAATTTTTATTTCATCTAATGAAATATTTTAACATATTAAATTTTTGTTAAAAATCTGTCATTAAATTTTACTATATAAAAAGATAGTCCACCATATATTTATAGAAAATCGAGGCACGAGGGATCTAAGTATTATGTCCATAAAGAATCAATACTTCCTCTTAATGATGAAAGTAGCCACTGACTAACTTAAAATAATACCTTAAATTGAATTATTTAAAATTATTAGGTTTAAAATAAACGTTTATAAATTCAGGCTAGATACAACTCTGAAGAAAAAAATTTTGAGATACAAATTTTATTGATAGAAGTCTTTTTTTTGAAGAGTTTATTTATTTTTTCATGGACAGAAAGATATGATCAATATATTTATCCCATCCAATAAAATAAATGATATTTCCTCGTATTAAAATAAGTGTCATTTAAAATTATTTTTCTTTCTTTTTTTTTTTAATTTTTATACAGTTATCGTTTTTAACATTTTAATGTATTGTTTCAAATATTTACTCAACTCCTAACTCTCTCCACCACTAATATTCTCCACTCAATTAATATTTTAATAAAAAATGATAAAAAAATAAATCATAAAATAATGGTAAATTATGCCTCTACATATATCGATATACACGAAAATATTAAAAACGATGTCTATTTTATTACGGAGCCACGGAGGTAGTAAACATTTGGATGGAAAAACTGATAAAAGCACCACATGAGTGATATTAAAAAGTTGGGTCCAACTCCAAGTTATTATGCTTTATTTATTCATGACTGTAACAGATTGATTGATTATAGCTCATGATATATATAAAAAAGAGTGGACGAATGACCAGTTGAACACGACAACAACACTCCAATTTTAACAAGAAGAAGAAGAAGAAGAAATCCCCAGCTGAAATCCATGATCCTGTTACAGTCTCATTCCAGATTCCTTCATGAGACCTTGTTAAATCGACTTCAAAAGTACGTACACCTCTATTCTTCTTCTCCGTCGCTGCAATTTTGCTTTTCCTTTATTATTTCTTCAAAATCCAATCGCCAGCCATTGCTATGATTTAGCTCTTAAAAATATGTGGGAATGCATTGTTTATAGCTCAGCATTTTAGACCTTTGATGATTTACCTCATTTTAATTTGAACGGACATTGTTGCTTCCCCGCAACAATAAAAAGTTTCTACTTTTTTAGAATTTCAATTTTCATTTGCCCCATTTACCAGCGATTATGATCGTCATGCTTAATGGGTTTTATTCGGAGATTCAGATCTTATCGACCCAATTCAGATTCTAATTTGTCATTTCAATTTTTTGTAAAAATGCAAATGCTTTAACTAAGGCGAAAACTGGACATGTACTTTGTACGATTGTGTACTAATAGTATCTGTTTTGAAATTGTAGTCTTGATAAAGCAGTGGAATTGGATTATCACTGGGTCGAGTTTGATGATATTCTGTTACCATGCTCAGGTGATCTTACTTGGATCTTGGTTTTTTGTGTCTTAATTCACATTGTTTTGGTACTTTGTGTTGAATGCTTTAAACGTAAATTGCAGGTATCCATGAAGAACCCAAATATCGTTCTGCTATCAGTATCATTACCTACACCACCTCCGCAGACGATATTCATCGGCGGACTTCCATTCGGGGCAATAGAGGCGATAAAAGCTTCATATGGTTCAGTCGTTCAAATTCTTGATCCTCCTAGAGATGGCTTTAATCTCACCTTAAAACTAAACTTGGCAAAACTCCCACCAACAGAAGGTTCAGTGAATTCTTTCCTTAAGCTCATTATAAGCTTTTCATGTATATGCCATAACACTGAAGATCAGCTTATTGAACATTCTCATATTTGACCATTTCTCTTGTTTCTTCACCTTATCCACCTATGGTCTGCTCTTGATTTCTCGGATTCAGGGAATAGTTCCTCATTTCATCAATTTAATACCCACTAGCAGGTTGACTTGTTTGTTTTGAACACTTGGATACTATCCAGTTTCTAATTATAAACCAAAAAGTTATTTATGTTGTTAGGTTATTCACTCCTGGTGCATGCTATCTTGGTTAAGAGACAACTTTATAACATCTCATCTAACTATCATAAGATATGAGTATCAACCATAAAGTTTTGTAGCTTTCAAATTAACTATTCAGGATTCTTTTCATTAAATTCGTAGCATTATATTAGTTTTTGTTGCCAATGCACTTTCTATATGTGATCAATTTAATTTCATTTTCGCTGTAACTGATCTGATAATTTGTTCTTGATCATGTGCAGAGAACAAGCAAGCTTTTATTATTAAAGATTGCATCTGTAAGGGAAGTGGTGTTAGGCGCCCCATTGAGAGTTGTTCTGAAACATCTTGCATCAAGGACTGTTGCTCCTAATCTGGATCAAATTCTTGCGCTCGTACATCGGCCGAATGAGGCATATTTTCTTGTTCCTCAGGTATAATATTACCAGCTTCCCAAAAAATAAAAAAATAAAGAAGCTCTTAGTTCTTCGAAATTCAACAATATTCTTATATGAAAGATATATGCTTTTGTATACTTAGTTTAGCTGACTAAAAAGTTGAATGCTTCTCGTAGGTAGATAAGGTGATCGTGGTGTATCCTATGAGATTCAATGACTCCGTTGATAATGTTCCTTGCGACTTCCTTCCTGCAGGTAAGAGTAATTTTAGTTATTTACTGAACTTTTACAAACCCCATTAATTGTAGTTTTGAAGATCGTGTCAGCATAACAAACTTTGATTTTGATTGTTCTATTTTATTTTCATCTTTTTGACTTTTCATTGCGCATTATTACTGCAATTATCTGGTCAAGACTTCCCACTAAAGCTTTCAACAATTTATGTTTTTACCCAGGAATTCGTAGAAGCACGCCGGACAGCTGGACTTAACAATGCCCCTTCTTGTTCCTGGTCTTCTGTATCTCCTCCGGAACTGAAGGATGTTCCTGCCTGAAGCTTTAACCGCAAATGCAGGGTTTGTAAAATTTGGTAACGCTAATGAATGTTTAAACGTTTCCCTCCTTTTGCATTCCATCTTCAAAAACAAATGTCTAATGTTTCCAAAACAATGCAGTTATTTTTCCTCGGCACGTGGAAGGCAGAAAATTGGACCGTACTGTCGGGAGTTTATCAACATTTCATGCTTATGTTAGTTATCATGTTAAGGTAAGGCTTCTGCCAACTAAGTTGCTTAAACATCACTTCTGGATCTCGTTTTGTTCACTTCCTTGAAAATATAAGTTCATAAAAAATGAGAAAAAAAAAAAGTTCAATGACCAGTTACGATGATGAGAACAAAATGGCCGTCTGCCTGCTAGAATCCTTATTGGAGGTCGGATAACTAATGAGTTAGTATCTATCTGCCACTCAAAGAACTCTGTTACCCTCAGTAATTGTTACGGTCAGTCAGGTGGGGTAGGATGGGGTGATCGAAGTTTGTATGAAAATCATAGATTCTTCACATGTCTGAGTTGAACCAATGGTGGAAGATGTAGGTAAAAATTTACGCTATGTTGATCACCTTTTTTGAAACTGGGACTATGATGTGACATTATACTCTATAATAGTTCATGCTCCTTTATGGGCTTGCAAGTTTAACCATTTACTTATGTATAAGTATGTCCTTGTTATTAGAATGATGAGATTACCAGTTTCTCTCTCTACTTTTTGTGAGCTCCATATGCTGTCTTATTTGAACTTATTTTGTTCCATATTCTTCAAAAAGTGCTCTGAGGGTTTCATGCATACACGGATGCGACGTCGTGTGGAGTCTCTCATTGAGGTAGATTTTCATTTGCCTCATTATTTCTTTTTAAAAAATGCACATGCTTCATTATTTTACTGCTGAGTTTAATTATTTGGCACATAAATGTGTTTGTCAATGATAAAATGGCATCTCGAGCAGCCTCGGCCTGACTAGTAGCATCCATTTCAGCTGGATTATGAAGTGAAACCATAAAAGTGCAAGTTGATATTTTTTATATACTGCTAATCATGATAGTATTTTTCTTAGTTTTTCTCTCAAGTCGAATGGATTTTTAGTAACATAGTAAAGGGCTGATGAGAAATGTTCATTCATCGTGCTTTAGGCCTTGGATAGAGCCAAACCAGATTCAGAGAATTCAAAGATGTCAACACCTACAAAATCTTTCAAGCGAATGGTATGTATGAGAAATATCATTGTTATCAACAAACAGAGGCGATTATTCTGGCTAACATTCCTCCATTGTATTCTACCTAATTGTAGAGCCTCAAGGAAGCTCGGACAAATTCAAGGAATTGATCATATCAAGGGATGTGCATTTATTTGTGCTAGGAAGGTTGCAACAGGTGTTTCTACTTATTCTTAAGATAAGAAAATGGATAAATTATCCTTCATATTTAGTCGAATATATACAAATATTGTAGTTGAAACTCACTGGATACAAATTCCATAATTTATCAGAAAAAAAGGTAAACCAATTCCATACTGTCTTATGAGTTATGACTCTTATCATCATTTTCTAATTGCTACTTGAAAGGTTTACGCTCTCCATATTGAATGAGTCTTCCTTGTGGCATCGAAAAGATATGTGAAGTAGCAATTAGTGCTTTTGGTCATCTGTTCTATGAATTATACAATATGTAAGGTGATAAATGTCTCCTTTCTCTTTAGAAGAATATAAATCAGAGTATTTTTATGTAGAATTCGGTTTTGAAACTTTGTATAGATGGAAAGCTAGTGTTGTGTATGGGTGGATGTGTAAGATAGGTTAGGTCATGCATTTTTAATCTTAATTCTACAATTTGTTGAGAGCTTTATGCACTAAACATTTTGTTAATCCTGGAAAAGGGCAAGCTCTCAAGAGCAATTAATTTTTTTTATCATTTTGAGTTAGAAAAAAAAAAAAATAGAATATAAAAAAAAAAAACACATCTTTCTTTTGAGGATATTTTGGAAGTATGCTTCCGGACACAAAACGAATGTAGCATTTGTCTGCCTCATTAACAATCGTGCAACCATGATTCTTTTGATATAGAGCTTTAGTTAGTTTATGTATATAATAATATTCAAGATGAGTGGCTAAAGGAAATGGTCCACAATTAATGATTCAAAGTCAATAATTCCTGGCAAATGGTTATTTAAAAATCGAACATGCTGCTCAAGGGACCTACATGCATATTTTTGACATTGTTCCTAAGTACTCCCTCGCTCTCTCAGTATAAAAATATAACAGAAGTTAATTAGAATATTTGACTGTGCGCTTCACATATGTACCAAATCTCTTCCCCTGAAATCTAATCTTCCTTCATTGGCAATCTTGGGAGATTCAAACAAAAGAAAAAAAAAAAAAAAAACTCTTTTTTAATATATATAACACCAACAAGTACAACAACTTTGTACAAGAAAATTGTTTAAAACAAAATAAATTGGGCTTACGGGAATTGAAAAGGGAAAGGCAGCAGTAATTGCCATCCACCATTTGTGACAAAAGGCAATCCCCCTCTCTCACTACTACACGCATGGTTTTTGCAAGGGTGAGTGAGATCATTGAGATAAGATGAGGATCATTTTAAATAAGTCCATCTCCAAGCACGTGCTCTCATCGGCAAATCGTCGGACAAAGGTATATAGACTGTATGAACTACTCGGAATCGCTTTCCATGCTCTCCATTCCTTTTAACCCTCCTCTTTCGCTTTTGCTGCATATTCAATCAACCACCCAAAACTCAACAATTCATATATTTTACAAAAAAAAGAAAAAAAAACATATTTTGAGTTAATCATGACCATTTGTTCAATTCTTTCATCAAATAGCAGAGAGAATTGAATGTATGATTCAATCCACTATTAGTTCTCGTGTGATTGCTAGCACAATACTAATTGATCACAGGTATATATCAAGTGGTAGTAGAGGTCCCATGACATCACATCTTATGGAAACAAAAGAAAATATCAATTTTCCAAAGAAATATAATAATAATAATAATAATAATAATAATAATAATAATAATAACAGAATTACCTTCTTTGCACATTTCTTCTCCCTGACCTCATATCGACTTTTGGTCAAGTCTGATAGCCACATCCCTGGAAAACAATACTGCCAGAATACACAAATTTAACCCACCACAAAAGAATCATCATTAGTTTTCAATTCAAAACGAAAGAAACCACACAAAATATATTATCGTCATCTTAATTATGTTTTGTTGGCTAGTACAACTATGTAACTACCTGGAGACTTCTGTCAACGTTTTTGGCCCTCTTTTTTGGTCTGTGAGGGAGTTTTGTACCCCTCATTGCCATAAAATCTTCTTCTTTCTCCTTTCTTGACAAATTAACATAAATTCTTGGCCATTCAATAACTTCATTGGATTTCTGCACTCCTCCACTGGTCGAAAATCTAGCAGCCTCGGCTTCTTGATCCGATCGAGTAGAACGATCCACTTATAAGCTTCTCATCTTTTATGGTCCCAGAACTAGACAACTTTTTATCAACCTTCTCCGGAGTTGGAGATCGTTTGGTTGCCGTAGATCTAGAAACAGGACGATTGGCCGTAGCAGCACTGTTTTTGAACGGCAACCCATTTCCAGCTCCAGATCGATCTTCTAAATTTCTGGACATGTCCAAAAGATACAGCACCAGGATTGATAAAAATCAGTGATTGGTTTTTAGTTGAAAAAAGGCAGGAGTTCTAGATTCTTTGTCCAAGATGAAAGCTTTAACGATATACAATACAACAAAGAAAGACCATATAAAGGACAGAATTTATTGCCCACCTAAATCAAGAAAAGCACATATCTATATATATATATCTATCTTGAGTCAAGAGGTTACAAAATTAAATATTTTTCAATGAATAAATAAATATTTCAAAAGGCTTAAAGAGGAAAAGGAATGAAAATCAAAGGTACGGGCATCATTTTAAAAATCATGATAAAATAAGAAAAAAAGGCACGAGAAAAAACGAGATTTTGATCATATCGAAAGGAAGAACTGCAAGGCAAGCCATTGGAGCTTCTTTCATGAATACCTGGCTCACATCACAAGTGAAGATGATGAGTTTTCTCTACCCTTTTCAAAGGGTAAAATGGTATCTTGACTAGAAAAGTTTACTTTCTTTCAAGTTTCAAAGTGGATAGAAGCTAGCTAACAACAAACTACAACAAGAAAACAACATTTTTAGGTTTAGATCTGAAAATTCAAGATTGAAAATTTATTTTCAAGACGGCAGAAACATCAAATCCCAGATTTTACAAAATTATTTTCCCAATCTCACATACATAGAAAAAACCTCAACCCAACAAGGAAATTCATCAAAAATTCCGAAAATTCAATTGAATTTAAACTAAAGATTGTACAAAAAAATCCCAGATAGAGATCTTTGATTGAATTGTCATCAGGGTCAATTGGTTTGCATTCATGATATGATCATAAAAAAGAGAGTGAAATTCTCAGTAGTTTACCTGATATTGTTAAATCCATAGGCATCTTTATTGAGCAAGCTATTTCTAAGACTGAGCTTCTTCCACTAGAGGACGGTGGAAGCGGTGGAGGAGGAGGAGGTGGCGGCATGACATTGTTAGTGGTGGTTGAGAGCTTATTTCCACCACCAATGATCGAAGTCACAGCCGCCGTCCTCTTCTGAACTTTGCTGATCGCTTGTTGCCTCATTTTCTGAGCCGACGATGATGATTCATCAGCCAGTGATCTTGAAACCCTAGTCCCTCTTCCTTTGTCCCCATTGTAATAACATATCGCTGCCGACGCGGCTAGGACTTGGAGTTAGACTATCGTGTCTTTTCGAAGAAGAAGATGGTTCGTTGTTGTCGGGATTGAGAAGCGGGAATGAGATGGAGATCTGAATCTAGACGAAGTTTTATGGCTATTACCTCCTCCTTCAATTGAATTAGTAGCTGCTGTAATCTCGCCATTGTAGCACGGTTTGAGACTTGACTTTTTGCCATTGCTCAAGTGGATGAGAATCTGGACTACTTCAATCTCTGATATCTGTTCAAAACAAACAAACAATTCAAAAATCAAAATTCACAGAACAAGATCTGATCCAGAGAGATGAACAAAATTCAAATTTCCAGAAAACCTCACGAAGAAGAAGAACAAAAAAAAAAACACGGATCCACGAGGTCAAAAGAAGAGAACAGAAGAATTCAAATCGATTTGAGAAAGGATCATTCATACACAGCAGCAGACCTCATCATTCTTTTAGTACAATTGTTTGATATTGAGTGACTCTCTTAGGCTTTCGGAATATTCAAAGTTGGTTGTGAATCGATAAAGAAAAAATAATGGCGAGTAAGAATGCTGAGGTCATTCAAATGAAGGAGAGGAGATTAACAAAGGAGGTCCATGGAGATGGAGGAAGAAGAAGAAGATGAAGAGAGAGAGAGAGAGGCTAAATTGAAGCTTGGTTTCAAATAACAAGCAAAATTTATAGTATGAATGAAGCTGCCATAGCCAGTGCCAACAAGTTGATAGTGGGGATGATGATGGGGTGCGTTACAGTTACTCTTTTTCATATCGATTGAACCTGACTTATTTCGATGAAAAATCGAACGAACCGATTAAAATTTGGTTTCAATTGCCCTTTTTTGATCCTATTAATTAGTTGGTTCTATTCGAAATATGGTTACATCGAAACGAACCTCCCAAAGGCCCACACTGACTCGCAATTTTTATTTTTTTTTAATATTTCGCTGAGAAAAGAAATTTGAAATTCACTTGTTCGTAGTTCGGACTGGGGATGAAATCGGATCAGGTAAGGGGGTTTTTTGAGATACCCGAACACGTTAGTTAAGCGGGTACTCGAATCAGTAGATGATTTAGTACTCATACGGTCATTTCTTGGTTGTGACGAATATCAGGCATCCGAGTTACCCGTTTATTAAAAGAAATTATAAATTAATTTTAGTAATATAATTTTATTATATGATTTTTTTTTAAATTATTTAAAAAAAATTATAAATTAACTTTTAGTAATATAATTTTATTATATGATTTTTTATTATTTATATGGAGTAATATTTTTATTGAATATTTATATAAATTAATTAGGGAAAAAAATATTTTAATCGAATATCCGAATAAAACGGATGGGTAGCGAATAAATATCCGATTACTCGTTTTCAATCCGAGTTAAATTTGCCCACCCAAACTCGTTACGGATGGACGGGTACAAATACCAATCACTGATAGTCGGGTTGACGGGTAGGACGTTACCTCTACCCGGTTTCATCCCTAGTTCAGACTTCACTTTCATCTTGATCAGAAAATCATTTATTAAACTTTCCCCTAAAATTATATGACATGCTCAATCAGACACCTCCAGAAGGATTCTCAAGTTGTAATTGATTCATATCCAAAAAATAAATTGATGGACTTCATTTACTTGAGAAGGGAAGCAAACAGCCAAATGTCTAAGCGGATGATCCTGTTTTTATCTCAAAGGGCAATTGTCACGTCTAAACACTGTAAAACAAAACAAAAGTGAATATGGCAATTCGAGAACAAAAGGCAAGATTCTGTATCTAGTGGAACAGCCTGGGAATGGATCTCTTTGGAATTTTGCCTTCAAGCTTTAGTCGTCGATATGTTTCTCCTAATGTGGCAAGGCCTGATTGGTCCCGATTCGTTCCTTTCCACCATCACCATTCTGGCTGCAAGACCATATTTTATATCAACGTAATTAATATCATGTTCAAACCTCACCAAACAGAAAATTCATCTAGCTAAGCCAAATCAAGCAGGTAGGTCCCATTTGCTTATATTCCAGAATCCAGAAGAATAGACTTCAACTATATATAGCATTCAAATCAAAATGAAGATGATACCTGTTTCGATGAGTTCACCGACAAACATTTTCGCTATCCCACACACTACAATGGTCATTGGTAATGAGATCTTCTGGCTTCCAGTGATGCTAACTAACAACTGCAAAACTCATAATAAGTGCATTAAAGAATTAGTTAGTTTATCCTAATGAATGCCCAATGCTGATCAACAAGGAATCTTAATTGTTATAAGTGGTGGTATTTCACAAGCACAAAAATACAGCTTCAATCGTAACTTTAAACCAGCTTATTAATCGTATTAGACGGAAACTTAATGCTAATGCAAGATATTGTCCCTCAACTTCAACATAATAACACCACTAGATTAAGTTGAAAAGCCTGAAATCATACACATACCCTTGTCATGTTTGATTTCTTAAGTGCAGATCTTCGATACGATTCATACCTATTCATCTGTTCCTCAGTGAGTTGCGATAGAATTTCCCTAATTTACACACAGCAATGCAAGATTAAAATATCATGATATACAATCATTACACAGTAATACAAGATTAATTACAAGACGGAAAAACAAACACTTACGGCATCTTGACTATTTTAACAGGATCAGAACTAGATGAGACCTTGGAAAGTTCCTCAACATCCATATTCTCGTCTTCGTCGTCATCTCCGTCAATGTCATCGTCGTCGTCTTCTTTCTGTTTTGCTTTCTCAATGTTCGCTGCATTGACAGCCGTAGATGATCGTGGAGATGAAATCGACGACGGCTCAGAAGGATTATTGACAGCAATGTCGCTATTAACGGCGTCATTTATTAGGGTTTCAAAGTCTCCGGTTGGGGAACCCACCGGAGATTCCTCTTCTTCTTCTTCCTCATACGCAATTTCAAATGGATCCTTGGAATGCTTCATCGTTAATTCTCGATCGTCTTTCAAACAAAAATTCCGTTCTGAGAGAGATATATATAGTGGCGAGAACAGAGATGTTTATGCAACAACGCAGCGTTTAACACTCTTGATTAATGGGCTTTTACAAGGCCCAATACTAATTGATTAGTGGGCCTAATTTATTAAACGCAGCGTTTTGTAGAAGTTGCGACTTTTGTTCTTTATTATTTCATTCCCCCTATAGAAAGAGTATTCGAATCGGAGAGAGACAGAATGGGGAGTGCTCCGGCACAAATCCCGACCAGCTTCGGCCATGAACTCAGGGCTTGTCTTCGATGTCGTCTTGTCAAAACCTACGATCAGGTTCTCTCTCTCTCTCTACCCCTTTTATAGTAATCATTTGTTCACTTGTGTTCAACCGTTAGCTTGAAAGTCTTTAATGGAGCTTTTTGGTTTCGAAACAGTTTCGAGAATCAGGATGCGAGAACTGTCCTTTCTTTAAGATGGATGACGACCATGAGCGTATTGTCGATTGCACTACTCCTAATTTTAATGGGTATATTTCTCTCTCTTCAATTTGACTAGTTTCAACGGCCATGGATTGAGCTGGGTTTCAATTCAAATTGTAGAAAGATCGTCTATTTGCAATGGATGATTGTTAACGGACATGAATGCTTGCTATGACGAGTCTAGAGAGATACTGGACCGCAGTGTTGCTATAGATGATTACAAAGAAAAATGGATAAATTTATCCTGAGCGGTTACCTGAGCAATGTACTCTCCCTTGCACAAGACAATTGAAATTGTTGTATCATGTTTAACTGCATCCTATTTTCCTTTAATTACCTGGAGCACATTATTTTACTGTATTCTTTCACATCAACATTGATTCTGACCCTTAAAGTCGTTGCTATGATGAGTACAAGGAAAAATGGAGAGTGTTATGTAGATACTTGATGATAATTTATCCTGAGCGGTTACCTGAGCAGCACTCTCACTTGCGCATTGAAATTGTTGATTATCTTTTAAGTGCATCATGTTTTTCCTTTAATTACCTCAAGCACATGTTTTGGCTAAAATTATTCTCTATTTGGTGATGACATGACATTGCAAATATCGACTTAATCCATGGCTAAAAAATTTGACTGGCTTATATATTAGAGCTGTTTCTTTGTTCTATTTTAGAAAGATCGTCTCCAACGTTGGATAATTAGTAGGTCCATCTTGGTTTAGCATTTTTCTCATCTGCTGAAGTTTTAAACTTTTTTCTTGTACAGAGTGATTTCAGTGATGGACCCGAGTAGAAGTTGGGCTGCTCGTTGGCTTAGAATTGGTATGTTTAAATATCCAGCACTTTTTCTTTTTATAATGTGTGTTGAAGTAGTTGCGTAAAGACTATGTTGTTATTTAACAAGGAATGGGTTCTTTACTGGTGATATCTGGTGGAATGTATGTAGTTCTTGGGAGATTTTGAATAGGAGCACCATCATATGGATCATTTTGACATCATTCCATCGTTTTTATATGATGCAGTTCATTAATACTGAGAAACCTATTTTGTTAGGTGCATATTCAATCAAGATCAGATAGATAAGCATGGACAATTAATCTGTATAATGGAATAAACAAGGGAATGAATGATATGCCTTGCATATCATCATATCTGCAAGCACTACTGTTATTTCATTTTTTCCTTCCTGTACAGACTGATTTGGCTTTATGGACTTTTTAATGCACTGATCTTTTATATCGTTGGCTTGTAGCTCATTCCTAATATGCATTTGTTCTTTGTTCTCAGGAAAATTTGTCCCTGGTTGTTACACTCTTGCTGTCTCAGAGTCGCTCCCAGAAGATCTTCCAGGTCTGCTCTTTTTGTTAATAAGCTATTATTAAAATAACAAATGTCAACTCATTTATATTCTTGCTTGTCATTTCCTTCCCTGATCATCTTGAAGTTTTCCGGTGAAATCGAGCATATGCTTACTTGGTCTAAGTCTTGTTTTCTTGAGCAAGTGTTTCTACTGATGGTTACCGCTGCTTACACTACTCTCAACTTTTCCTTCTAGTTTTCAAGTGTGTATTTCTATTCGTATGCATAAGCTATCGTTTTGTTTTCTTCTCTTCAATGATTTTTCTTCTCATATCATGCATCTCCTCAGCTGTTTATTGTTTACATTTGCAGAACTTGTGTGAAGAGGAGCATGTTCATTATGTGCCACCGAAACGTTCGTGAAATGATCTTCTACATCCCTAGTTATCTGTATCTCTTAGATATTTTGTTAAGACCTTAAGCTAAGCTGAATGTATAAACCTAGACTACTACTACTAGTTCTTTTCGAAAGAAGAGAAATTATTGTTGCTAATGCAAAGCTGCTTAGCTTACCTTGTATCATTCAAAGTTAACAATATAAACCTGCAATGGGAAAAAAATGAATGACTTGTATGTGTTACTTCCTACTGTATTTTTCTCCTGACATTGGTGTGAAAATCATCGAAATATACGATTGATTGATGAAAACATAATGTATTGTGATACGTAGGAGGAAGTATTCGATTATAAATAAGTAAACCATATAAATGAGAAGCTCTAAGTAGTGAATAATTAGTATTTAATATTTCTAAATACATAGTCAAAACACTTTTTGAAACTACTAATACATAATCGATTAGGTAGAAAACTACAATTAATTCAAACTAAGAATAAGATCTTTTAGAATAATCTCATCATCCTCCTCAATGTAGCTGTTGTGAGATTTTGAAAGAATTGCACAATTTTTTCAAGTTTACCCTGTTCGACCAACCTCTTCAAGGAAAGCTATTTTCCTCTTAATTGAGAGCTTGGGGACACAATTCTCTCTTGTACTTCTCTTCGATGAATTTGTTGATTGCCTTGTGACTCGAACCTGTCTCCTCTCCCAATGTTTCTATCGCATCCATTATCATACGAATATACATAGGATGATCCACATTTGCCTGTTTATCTTAGAGGAGGAGCCACCTTCTTCTTCATTTCTCAGTCTTCATCTTAATTTTCTTACTCTTCTTCTTAGCCACTGAAGCTTGAACAACGCTGGCATCAAAAACGGAGTAAGACGAGTTCCTGGTCCTATAAACCATTGTGTGTTGAGTAGATCCGAGATCGACACTTTCTAACGGTTTGGACCTGATGTTAGACGGAGTTGTAATTTAAGTGGCCAAATGTTTTATTTCAATAGTTTAAGTACTCAATTGTTATTTTCAATATAGTGAAAGGTTCGATAATGCTATTATTTACAGTGAAATGAATAAAGAAACGACCTCATTTGTCGTGGGCTTGACAAAATAGAAACATATATAAATTCATAAAAGTCGCGTGATCATCGTCGTCGTGGAGAGGTTGACGACGGGGTTTTCACATGAACAAAGAGTTTGATTAACACGTAACCGGTCAAAAATAGGCTAGGGATCTCCAACTCAAAGGTCAAAAATATGATGGAGGAATTGCTTACACAACAATTGCACGGGACTATTATTTCTCCGTCAGGTGATGACGAAGGCGACCGAAGTCCGGCGAAAGAGCAACAAGCCGCCGGTTTAGGTATACTTTACAGATAATGATGCTCGTACTCGCTTTCGTCCTCGGTCACCTC
>JANIEQ010001924.1:0-29532 GCA_024708375.1 Oxalis stricta
AAGTTGATTTCTGCTTCGTGCAAAGGAACGTCATGTCAAGAGAGATGTGTATGGATCGCTCCATCTATAAACCATGCGCAGATCATTTAGCAAATTATTACCAAGGTTTAATAGCTCGAGCATTTGGCAATTCACCAAAGACTTTTGAACCTGCCCTTCAAAGAAATTCCCATTGAGATCCAGAGTTTGTAATCCACAACTTGTTGGGAATTGATCATGTATGGTAACATTAAGTTTGTTTTTACTTAGGTCCAAGACCTCTAGTAAATTTTGAATCAAGCATTTAGGAATTTTGCCTGTCAAAGAATTGTTTGAAAGATTTAGAACCCAAAGAGATGTAGCTCTGCATATTGAATTAGGGATGGTCCCATGTATGTTGTTGCTTGAAAGAGAGAAGAAGCGAGTCTGACTAATGTAATCACCGATGTTAGTTGGTATAATAGTAGCTGAAGTTGTTGCTCGAGTAATCCAAATAACTTATCCACTGTGAGGGAATTGATATTTGGCCCTGAAGGTGGTTGTCGTGAAGGTCGAGATGATATAGAGTACGAGGCATGTATTTGGATGGAACTCTTGTATTCACTAGAAAGTTGTGAGAAAGGTCATAAATACTTAGGATTCAATTTTCCATATCCAATGGGATATATTTCCTTGAATGTGGTTATTTGAAAGGTTTAAGTAGTATAGATCTGATTGTTTTCTTAGGAAAGATGGGAAATATTTCAAATTTACAGAAGCCAACTCTAATGATACAAGCTGGGCAATGGAGGAAGGAGCAGAATCATTAGCTATAGTTTCTTCAATGGACCAATTGTTGTTTGAAAGTTCAAGTTGCGAAAGATTCCTCAGCTGCAAAATATCATTTAGCAATAAGGAGCCACTGAAAGTGATAGGACCATGAGATTACGTAGCCTCAATATAAACATGGGGAATGGCCGTTGTAATATGTTATTTTTCAAATAAAGCCACCCCAACCGTGAAGAGGACACGTGCGTTGTGGGCACATTGATTTGACCCGTGAATTGGTAGTCATTGAGATGTAGTTCCTGCAGAGACGGAATGCCGAAAACATAGGGTGGGATTTCTCCAATGAGAGAGTTGTTACTCAAGCGGAGAAATTCAAGATCCAAAAGATGTTTCCAATCTATGTATGTAATTGAACCACTAAACATATTGGAAGACAAGTCCATGCGAATCTAGCTTGCGCGAGGTTCCTCGTTCCATGTGGGACCACTCCACTAAACATATTGCATGTCAGGAACAGACTGTGTAAACTAGTCCGTGCGACCATTCCACTATACATATCGCGGACCACTCCACTGAAACATAGTCGATGTGAATGATACGTGAGATTCTCTATTCCATGTGACCACTCCACCGAACATATTTAAAGACAAGACCAAGTAAAGTGATCGTGTTAGGCTTTCATTCCATGTGGACCACTCCACTAAACATACTGGACAAGCCCACGTAAACTACACGTGTGAGATTCCCTATTCCATGTGGGATCACTCCATTAAACATATCGGAAGACAAGTTCATGTGAACTAGTTGCGCGAGGTTCCTTATTCCATGTGGGACCACTCCACTAAACATATTGGTAGACAAACCCACGTAAACTAGTCGCGTGAGATTCCCTATTCCATGTGGGATCACTCCGTTAAACATATTGGAAGACAAGTTCATGTGAACCAGTAGCACGGAGGTTCCTTATTCCAAGTGGGACCACTCCATCTAAACATATTGGCAGACAAACTCGAGGTAATCTAGTCGCGTGAGATTCTCTATTCCATGTGGGATCACTCAAGGAAATTGCATCGCCAATGTCGAGGAATACAAAATCGACAATCTCTACTTAAAAATTGGTACGTTAATAATGTTGTTATGGGCACATGACAAAATATATGACATGAGGAAGCAAAAGGGGTACCACATAAGTACTCACACGTATGTATGCCTAATATTACTGTCCCTTTTAATATCTTTAGTCACACTCATATCATAATGTCACTGTCCCTTTTTTTATTAGTCAATCAAATTATCATATGATTCTTTTTTCATCGTGTCGAGAGTTTTGAGTGTGCCAGCAGCAATGGAATGTAATTAAAAAAAAAATCATATCATTGGTCTAATAATGTACTATACTATTACAATGTGAATCTAGAAAACATGCATGATTGCTATTTCCTAGTTGGGTGTCTACACATTTTAAAGTTATATGGAAGTGTTTGAGTCCGCAACAATTTAAGGAAATCATCGTTACGAAATTTACTCTATATATTTTATATATATATATATCTATATAATGTTTTCGGAAAAAAAATATTGGATCCTGGAAATGTTAGTAAATTCACCACAACATCAATAGCATGTTTTCCACCAGCTGTGACATCATCTAGTGATAACTTGTATGGAAGATCATTTGACAGATAGTCTGCAATACCCCTGTTATAACATTGCAAAAATTCTCAGTTTCTTAACATTTTAAGAAAATTTGTAATATAAAAGGAAAATTTGTATACTTGTCCTTTTTAAATTGACGGGTACAGCAAAATTTTGCTCAGCAACGAAGTATAGTGCATGACAGAAAGCCAAAGATCTAAAAATTCCTCAAAAGTCGAGATATGTTAGCTTCAAATGTTTTCGTTCTTCGTCAATGGTGTAAATACACACAACAAAGGTGAAGTCGCTTTTCCGGCATGACATCTCACTTTTCCGGCATGGCAATTCAGCAAATAATACCATGGACTTGAATTTCAGGTCACTCTTTGCTGCTTTGCTTCTGCTATATGAAACATAAGCTGAAAGCAAAACATTACACAGAGAAGTTTAATGAACCAGGACACTTTCAACTTTCAAGTATTATACTACCTCTGTCTATAAATAGTAGTCAGTCAATTCTACTTTTTTGGTTCATTGAATATAATGACTAGATACGTGAATTTTTCAATGAATCTAGAAAACAAAAATGTCGTTTATTTGAATAGGTAGGGATTATATACCTTTCAGCCTATGAAAAATGTGAGAAAGCATCTCTCCTAGAACAGGCATCCCTGGAAAAATAGAACACTTATAGCAACAGCGATATATCAATTTGAAACGTTTAACGGAATGTAAGATGCATTTGATTATACCTTCTCTTTTTAAGAACCGAGAAATCAACCAGTTGAATCCGTCTGGTCCAATAACATAGCCAACTAGGTTTGCAACCTGCAGAGAGAAAAATAGCTTAGATACATTTAAAAAAAAAAAAAAAGAACTTTGCTGCATTGGGTTTTTAATATTGCTATAGCTTTAATTAGTCCAGGACAAACCATAAGACATGTAATTTTGATGGCGCCAGCTACGGCTCTACCGTCTCAGAAAGCACGTTCCCCAAAAACACTCTTAGCCCGTCAAGAAAGAAATTGTACCCATAAAAAACCAAGCACAGAGGTTTTATTCATCAAGCAATCATTTTCACGGGAGACATCGATAATCAACAATAGAGATACCTGATATCCATTTGCGAATGATTTAACTATCATTTCTAGAAGAAAGAATAAACATGTTAACCATGCCCATGACAGAAGCTTCCTGCAACCAAAGCCATTTTGCATCATCGGAGGAGTAAAACTCACTTTCCTTTCAAAGAAATGAAAAAACCAATAAAGGTTCATGGAATTACCACTCTAGATCATGCCATATCGCGATACATTCACCAACTTTCTGCGGGAACCCCCAAGAGGAATAAACATGTACCTGGCATTTTTTATTTTAAACAAGAGTGTCACGGAATAGTTGAAAGAAGTAGGAAGAATGAGAAACCCGAGGTAAAGGAGTAGAAGGTTCGTCAACCCTCATACCTTACAAGCCATTTGTTAAAGGAAGCATGCCAGTTTTTCCAAAAGCTTTCCAAGTTATAGCAATTGTTGACACACCTCGACATATTCTCAGGGACTTCAATACCATAAAGCTAAAAGAAATTATCAGAAGTCAGATTTCCTTGTTGTAATATGTTCCAAGCATCACTTTAGAGATCAAAGAGTACAAAGATGGAATGCAATAACAAATAAAATCTGGACTTTTTGAACATACTTACCAGTGACCATAGTCGAAAATAACGCCAGATCAGAAAAAATTTTAGCCACATGAAAATTAAGACCTGAAAAATATTTCAACATGGTATAAAAGGTATCAAAGACTTGAAACTCCACCATAAATGATATTTCTAGCAAGAAATCTTAAACCTTAGAAAAGAACAACCCTTACCCCATATCCTGAGGAGATAAAACTTTCCACATGCCACTTGTTGAAACAGAAAATCCTTCATATTAGACTATGTTAATACGGTGTGGATGAATATGAGCTTGTATAGACTTACCTAATTGCAAATGCATTGTAGTAGAACAGGTTTGTCAAAAGTTCCACTAAGAACAGACTAAATATCCATCGTAGCCCGTACCAAGCCAAGTCTCTACCTGAGTAATTTTTCTGAGGAGCATATATCTAACTGCCAAAAAGAACCATACATAAAAAGTAAATAAATCAAATGCATTTTAGATTATATGTGTGAAAAATCACACACAGAAACAATTATAATTCTTCTTGGATCACAATTTCAACTCGCCGTCGTTTCCAACCAGGAACTATCCATCTCTTTGACAAAGATCCTAGAGTGAACTGGAATTACAGACCTTTCATCAACTTTGTTTACATTATTTATCACCATCTTCGTTATCACTTTGGCACCAACCTTCTGTTGTTTTACAAGCTTTTCGTTCCATCTAAAGCTTCTGGTGTGTGACTGTGTCTACCTTTTCGCCTTCCAAAGTTAGTTTTCAGGAAGTGGGAATTGCTCTGTGGTTGTTGGTTTCGGTGTTATATCATTATTAAAGCTTAACTTGAATGCTCATTTTCATATTTGGTTAGTTTTTGTTTGATATGTGATAATGATTGTTTCCTTGTATTCGATCAGCTTGCGATGATGTGTGATGACTGTTCGGAGAGGATTCGACCAAGTTTTGTAGAAAACTCAGCTGCTGATAAGTTAGAAATATTGTGCTGCTATGCTCAAGTGACAACTTGGGAGCTTCAAACATAGATGAAATGAAATAGGAGCCCAAATATTGTGCTGTTAGTTTCATTTCTAAACTTGAAGAATTTTTTCTCTGTCCACAACAAGTTAATACTTGACATGTAGTTAAGTTCAGAATATTGATTAACTTGTACTCATTTTTGAAATTCAAAGAGCTTTTCCATTAAGCTGGACGAGCTTCGCCACGTGATGTGGTCAGTTGTTACAATGAAATGAAACTAATGCAGCGATTGAAATCAAATGAGCTAAATTATGAGCCGGTTTGTTGCCGTCTCGTTTAACAAAGCTAAAATAACATGAATCAAAGAAAAGTTCCTGCTTTATGCTTGATTTCACTAATTATGTTTCCACAAGTTGAGACGCTCCGTCCATCCTTCTGCAGTTCCATTATAAGATTCTTACAATCTCGTTGCTGCATACCGCTATGTCACGACACCATGCTTACGGTGATTCTGCGTTACCTGGTCCGGAGCAGTTTCGTTTGGTTGGCGTTTCGTCAAACCTCATTAATCCATCGGATATGATCCGATCCTCATACGTCCGTTTGGGAAACTAGTTATTTGATTTAACTTGGCTGAATCTGGCTCCGTTTTGGTTGAAGACTCGATTTGAATGGAGAATTACTTTATTTCCTATTCGAATAGGAAGCAAGTTCCTAAAAGAGAAGTCAACCTATTTGCCAAGTAGTTTTGATTCCGTTTTGGTGGAATCCAGTGAAAGGTGAATCTATTCCTGTTTTGATTCAAGTCGAAGACTATATAAAGGAGTCGAAGAGAAGAATCACATCATCACTTACGTAACTACATATTGAAGATTTTAGAGAGAAGTTCTTTTCACCTTTCTTCGTTGTCTTAAAAAGCTTAAGCACTTATAAACTTTGAGAGTTGTTACCACAGAGTGCATTGTTGTAGCACTTGCAATCCGAAAGAGGGTTGTAAGAAGTCCTTGCCCGTTTGGTAAGGCACATCGTGTAAGTCCTAGACTAGGTGAGTGTAGGCAATTGGAGGTAGAAACAAAGAGTACACTTAGTAAAATAGGAAGTAGGTTATAGACGAGAGAGTTGTAACCCGTGTATTGTCCCGTTGTTACATTGATAAGTGGAATATCGTTTTTACCTCCGGGCTAGGCCCGCAGATGTAGGGAAACCGAACTGCGTAAACATATCGCGTGTGCCTTTACTTTTGCGTGACCTGTGTTTATTTTCACTTGCACTAACGAGGCTCCCGGGAGCACATGTGTTATTTAGACCTGTGATTACAGTCGGTATCACTTTCAAATCCCCTTCCAAAATGATCCGTTTAGCTCCCATTGATATAGCCAAATCAATACCCTTGAGAGCAAGCCATTGCCTCAGCTTTGTATTACATTTTCTTGTCTTCCAAGTCTCCCCGATATAGCGGCAATACAAATTCATGTACTATCTCTAGCCAATACCCCAAATCATGTTGGTAACATTGCCGACCACAAATCCAAGCATCAAAATTAAATTTAAGCTCACCTCGATCCAGCGGTTTCCATCGAATCGGGAGTTGTGCAGTAGTAATAACCTGGTCCGTACTAGTCCTCATTAACCATTTCAGAGAAGCTAAGAAACCATTTCTTGAAACCAACGATTGCAGAACTCGGGATGCCACATTTTGCACGAAAAATGCAATCATTCCGATTGTTCCACGCCCGCCAAATAGCCGCAACAAAAGTATTCGATGCTTTGAGTAGACAAGTTTTGAAATATACTGCTTAGCCATTGATTAGAGTCAAAATTCAGTGATTAATTGCGCATGTCATCTCCAGCAAGGAAAGTTATAACGCAGGATGGATATTGATTCCTCACCCAGTGGTCGGAAATTCGTTACTGGCTCCTATGACGGAACGGTTAGTTATCTTGAATTTTCTTGTCAGTTGTCATATCTTAATTGATGCTATCTTCTGATGGGCAATTAGACACTGTTGTTTGCAGATCAGGATATTCCCATTTAATGGTGGTCATATCAGGGGAAATTTACCATACAAAAAGAATGCAAAGGTATATATACCTACTTTTGTTGTGTGCATTCGCCATTTATTTATTACCTCGTGGCTTACTTATGTTTTTTCTGCTAATTCCTATCTATGCCATAGTGCCCAGAGCGATTTTCAAGGCCCGTGAGCGATTAATGAAAGTGCAAGGAAGAAAGATGCAAAGAGAAAAGCACATAGTGCTCCTGGAAGCATGATTAATTTAGGTAGTAATGTGTTACAGAAGTAAAGTTCAAGTCCCTAAACGTAAAGAATGAAAGTTTGGGGTAAAGTATGTAATTTGAGACATTAGCAATAGACGGACGTCGACGTCATCATTTAAGGATTAGTTATTATGTAGGGATCTATAATACATAAAATAAATAATGTAGGGACCTTAAATGACATAGGTATTTTCCGAAAGGGTTTTATAGTACCCAAATTCCCATCACAGTGAATGGCTTTCCACTACACTCACTTCGTAAGCTCTCTTCACAATCCCAAAATAATGGCCTCCGCCGCCGCTAGGTCCGTTTTCCGTTCATCCTCTGTCAGCCGCTAAGCTTGGTACCGGATCAAAATCCGCTACCTCCGCCGGCTTCGCACCTCCTCCGTAAAACCATCATCTCCTCTAAGTCTCAGGTCAGTGTAAATATATAAATTTAGTTTGAAATTTCAATTTGTGGATTCAAAATTCTTACTTTCTGACTGGTGTTGTTATTAAATGACAATTGAAGGTGTCGTGTTGTTAGCTCGAGTGTCTTTGTGGAAACAATGGCGCCATTCCCCATACTGCTACGGCTTCAGCTGTGATGACTTTTTCTTCTCGATGCGGCTATTGGCTTCCTGAAGGTTAGCTCTTTAATCCAACTGCTCTCAGTTTTATTTTAAAAAGATCATTACTTTGTCATTGATTGTGTTTGTTTATGTGGGACTTGTTGATCCGAGTCAAAGTAATATGGGTTTTATTCTATTCTTTGAATTAGGTATCTAACGACGTTTGTAGGACACCCTCGAATTTTAATTTTCTGGTAAGTTAGTATTGGTGCCGGACTTATGAAATGAAAAATAGGTCTCTAATCTTACATGTTGCATGCATATTGTTGTTGTAAGCTCGAATTTTGATCAATCCGTAGTAGCATAAGTTGTCTCCATGTATTCATCTGACATCAAGTCTTAGTCATTTAGCTGAGTTAGTGCCATTTGCTTATGCCCTGTTTCATCTCATCTCTTTTTGGATGGTTTGTTGTAGCAAACTCAATATGCCATTTTTTTCATGTTGTAGGACGAGTCAAGACTAGATGAAGATCTTGAAGCAAAGATGATATTAGTTTGATTAGTTATTTATATGTTTTTAAATCTTTTAAGATAGTAGGGAAATTCCACTGTAATGGATTGAGTGAATGATTTTTTATTTTTTTTTACAGTTGAGTTTCTGAGAAGATATATGAATAAATTTGATCAAGTGATTACAATGATAGGAACAATTGTTTATGGCTTGTTTATAATCTTTTCAGTGTAATAGAAATTAGCCTGGCCATACTTTTACTGATTGAATTCTGGTTGTCGTCCAAGTCTGCATGATTGTTTGTTCCAAAAGGTTTATGTTCTTAAAGTTTCTTTCTTGGTATTCAAACTTGAGTGTTCATTTTCATATTTGGTTAGTTTTTGTTTGATTTGTGATCATGATTGTTTCCTTGTATTCGATCAGCTTGCGATGATGTGTGATGACTGTTCAGAGAGGATTCGACCAAGTTTTGTAGAAAACTCTGCTGCTGATAAATTACGAGTATTGTGCTGCTCTGCTCAAGTGACAACTTGAAGAATTTTTATACTTGACATGTAGTTAAGTTCAGTAATTTCAGTAAAATGTATTCATTTTATCAGTATTTGCTATTTTTTTTCCATTTTGTTTAACTTTGGTGTTGCCAGGATTTACTAAATCTGATTGTTTCTCTCTTTTAATAATACATGCCAATAATAGAACCTCCTAAGATTTATTTAGTAAGGAACGCACTTGAACAATAAACTCTGAATGCATTGTTGTTGCTTCAATCCACTAGAGGGAGAAACCCACAAAAGAGGCGATCAAGTTTCCTGTAAAACCAAATCCTCCAATTCCTATAAATGAAAAGTGGCAAAACAACAACCGCTAGGCCAAATATGAAACCCAACTCAACACTGATCCAATTCCACTCTATATATGTCGAAAGAATCCCGCCGATTGGTTTTGTCTTCGACACAGGGATGGTCGAGCTGCAATTGTCTGACAAAGGAAGCCCACACAGTCCCAGGTTGCCTTCGAAAGAAGCATTTGAAAATGATTGGAGTTGGGTGCCTGTTGGGATTCTTCCTACTAGCTGGTTGTATGAGAAATTTGCATAGGCTAGGAAATTCAGGTTCGCCAATTCTGAAGGAATCTCCCCGGTCAATCTGTTACGTGATACATCCAGAGACTCGATATTACTCAAATTCCCAAATGCTGATGGAATGTGGCCTGTCAGAGCATTGTGGGACAAATTGAGGATGTGGAGAGCTTTGAATTGTCCAATTACTTGAGGTATTGGACCATGAAACTTGTTGCACGAGAAGTCAATGATAGGTGAACACTGTTAGTACCTTCACTAACTTCATCTCCAAACCCTTGGTGATGATTGTCACACTATCTTGATAGTAAGAGTCGAAGTTATATTGAACCTGAAGGTGATCATGGTCTTCTTTCCTGTTATGCATCATTGTAGTCCAATTTTGTAGGCAAGACTCTGGTAGCTTACCGTGGAAATTGTTGGAGGATACATCAACCATTTGAAGCATTTGCCAAGAAACATGTACTTTTGTACAATTAATGGAGCCATAGAATCTGTTGGATCGCAACTACAAGGACCTTGACGTGGATATGCCGCTAAGATGCACTGGAAACAAATCATTTAGCAAATTATTACCAAGGTTTAATAACCTCGAGCATTTGGCAATTCACCAAAGACTTTGGAACCTGCCCTTCTAAGAAATTACCATTGAGATCCAGAGTTTGTAATCCACATCTTGTTGGAAATTGATCATGTATGGTACCATTAAGTTTGTTTTTACTTAGGTCCAAGACCCTTTAATTCGTTGAAATTTTGAATAATGCATTTAGGAATTGTGCCTGTCAAAGAATTGTTTGAAAGATTTAGAACCTAAAGAGTGTAGCTCTGCATATTGAATTAGGGATGGTCCCATGTATGTTGTTGCCTGAAAGAGAGAAGAAAATTTCAAACCTTGCCAATGTTAGTTGGTATAATAGAGTTTGAAGTTCTCTTCAGAGACGGATTGATCGCTTTTTTTTTGCCGAGCTCTTGGCGGAGATAATCTGAAATAATACCCAAGTAACCTGAACAACAACCCAAAAGAGAGACTTGTCATTTTTTTTTAGTACAGCTGAGTCCTAAGCATTTCGATTATGTAGCTTTTACTAAACCCATTGTATACAAAAAGAAAGATAAAATTACTGATTTTTATGTATTAGCTGACGGAGGAAGTAATTAAGAAAGAGATTCTTTTACACACCGTTCTGAGTTGATTTCTGCTTCGTGCAAAAGAATGTCATGTCCTGAGAGATGTGTATTGATCGCTCCATCTATAAATTTACACACGACAAAAACATTATTCCGAGATCTAGGATCTACTAACTTTTCCGTTGTCAATTACAGCAAATTGCCTGACTTTGTCGGTTTCAAATTTTAGAAGAGTACAAGAGAATTTGTTTGTCGGGTGGGAGCTTCAACCTCAGATCCAGCCTCATACTTCCAGATGAATGAGAAGGATAAGATACGACAAAGCTTTTTCCACCAAATTCCAGATGAATGAGAAGTGATAAGATGCAACAAAGCTTTTCCGCTACTAAATTGCAGAGCTGAGTGAGAGACAGCGAAAAGGAGACAGACAGACATCATGCTAAAGCCCAATTTTTTTCATTTGGGCCAAGAAACTGGTCTATGTTGACTATTTGGGTTTGACTTTTACCATTGAATTAAACCAGTAATCCAGTAAAAAAAAAACACAAACATGAAATTTTACTAATGGTATTTTTAACTTAATTGGATAGTTTTGATTCTAAATCCATTTTTTTTTAAAAAAGTTCTTAATATAAACTATCTCCCAAGTGCGTTCCTCTCACGACCTTCCGACTTGCGTAAATACTGTAGACCGTTAGTTTACGTTTCGATTGACATTCTAAATTCATATTATCTCCATAATATAATATAGAAAAGAATATTTTGGAGTGGATTTAAAAGTTTTTTAGAACCTCCAAAAAATCATATACGAATCTATTTATGGTCTCCTATTTAAAAATTTAAACCCATATTATTTTTTATAAATTCTTTCGTTTTTAATAGAAGTCGACCTCATGATCTCTTGACGAATGAAATGTCTAAAGCATTATGTCACGTCCTGATTATCATTCTAAATCCATATTCTCTCTAATATATAGAGGAGAATACATTGGAGTTATTTAAAAGTTTTCTGAACCTCCAAAAATTATATAGAACCTATTTATGGTCTCCTACTTTAAAATTTAAACCAAGACCTCTAATCAAGAAACTCTTTACTAATGGAACAATTTGAAATGGATTAACCATTAATATTTGGCTTCACCAAATAGGAAAGCTTAATTACTTGCTAGCTACTCATTCCTATTATCTGCTTTGTTACAATTTACATGGGGTCAATTCCTTATAATTCATTAAATTCGGACTATTCTAATTTAGCTACTTAGAAATGTGAAAATATGTTAGCTAAACTATGTTAAGTAAGAATATAAATTCGGGCAAATTATAAAATGAAATTTAATTTAATTAATTAACATGTAATATCTTAATTTAACATCTACTATAATTAGTCGCTTTTGGGATACACTTGGACCGTGATGCATAGACAATTTTAATTTTGGTCCCTATATGTGTTTAATGCTTTTCCAATCGTGGACCTTTTATGCTTAACCTAGGTTTCTTGTTTGTACTACAATCTGAATGTTGATTTGTATCTCCAATCAAACGTTTAATCTTATACCAATCAGTTTATATATAAATGAAGGCAACATTCATCAAATCTTGTTTTTAAGTTCTTTTGATCGCTGAATCTTTTGAGCAAATCATATGATCATGGTCATATTTTGTAAGATTTGGAGTCATGTATTCTCAAAATGAAATTCTCCTTCCTATTTTAACTCGAATATATATAAAAATCGTTTTTAATATTTTATTGATCGTTGGTTATAGATCATTTTATTATCGTATGAGGTAATTTTTTCACCTGGTATTATTGTAGTAGAAATGCAAATGTAAACTTCTTTCACAAGTGATAAAAAAATTTTATTTTTGCGGTGGGACTTCTTTTAACATGGTCATCATTAGAAATAAATTTTAATGCGCATAATTTTCATGCACAAGTTACAAAAAAAAAAAAAAAAATTGTTGTACAAAGTAAAAATATGGTCCATACATGAATCTCAATTGCTTTTGTTTCACTTTTCTTTCTTTCAAAAGAATTTGAAATATGAATTGCTCGTCTCCCTCCCATTACTATTTAAAATTGAAATGGAGAAACTTAAAAACAGAAATAGAAAATTAAAAATCGGATTCCTTTTCAAAAAATACGAACACAGCGAAAAATATATATTAGTCAAGTTTCAAATAACTTAATTTCGTCTTGAAAAATTATAAATATCCAATTTTAATTACAATTTAGACATTATTTCTATACTTATAGTTAATTGTAAATGAGTCGACACAAATGAGACAATTTCTCGTTGGGGAAAAAATTGTAACGCTTTAAACAAATGCCGTCTTCAAGAATAAAGATCGCATGTACCTCCTTTTAAACTTATGATATAACAGTGTTTATCGATACGCCCAATTAATCCTTATTAAGAACGATAGATTTTAACACAATAACTTTAAACGTAGAATCGAAATAAAAAGACGTATGATTCTAACCAAATTAAGTTAATTATTATGAATATATAAGTATCTTCCTCTCTATCTATTCAAAAACAAATATTTGGCCAGCTTTTTACACAAAACTAATTGTCAACGAGTTTTAAATTGTGAAGGTTGGGAAGTCGCTTTCAGAAAATGCATGGCCATGGCCAAGTATCACGAGATCCACTTATTTTAATTTTCTAATTAATTAAGGCTAGCTCGAGACTTTTGAAACTATATTGCAAAAAATTTCAAAAATATAGACATTTTAATTCAGAAAATTAAATCTATCATGTCGGCAGCTAATTAATGAACTATTCAAATTATAAAATTTTGAAATATATTTTCTTTTGAGGGTTAAATTTTTGAAATATATTAGAATTTATGAAAATAAGATTTGAAAGTACGAACTATATATGAAAATATATACGATACATTAACATTAATCATTATTGGAAAAAATTATTAGTTTGATATATAATATCTTACATTTTTTCTGATGTTATATAATGTCACACTTTAATGATTACTAATATATAGTAGTAGTCAAATTCTCCTCTGAAACAGAAATATAAAAAGATACATTAGAAAAAATTGTAGCTTTCATTTTCAATGTTAATTTCAACACCTCTAGCTCTTTTTGAAATATTAACACTAAAATTGAAGTCATATTAATTTGGCCAAACTATAGGTATTTAGTCCCTCATGTTTCACATGTTAAATCCAAAAACCTTAATCGATATGAACTTCGTGTGTTTGGCTGTAAGCATAGAGTCTCGGTATTGCATGGTAAATTCTAGAATTACACCACGTAGGATAAACACATGATACATTATGATTGGCTATTATTTCCACGGTCCACCTACCCGCCAATTGTAGACAATTTCTAACGGCGTGAAGTCATGTTGACTAATATATCAACAGTCCTATAAAGTTAGAGACGAACTCTGTATTTCATATATACATTAAGGTTCTTAGTGTTTAATAAATAAAACATGAGGGACCGAATATATCGTATCTATGCACTTTGGCTAATTAATTAATTTTTTTAAGTTAATTAAAATTTATTTTGACCATAATTTATTTTTCTTAGGTACACACATGTATGGGCCATGGGGTCCTATAAAAGATAATAAAATCAAAGAAATATTATTTACAGTATTTTTTCTTTCTCTAATCACATGGGTCGTTTGTATTATACACAAAATTTTTCTTTATAAAATTTATTCAGTCAACAATTGTTTAGTAGCGGTCCCGACTCAAGCGTAGCAGCTTTTTCTTGCTTCACATTCGGAGGAAGAAGAAATAATAAAACAAATATTATTTGTCTTGATATAAATTTACTTAATTAAATGTTAAAATATTTTCTCCCATAGGTAAAACATATATTATAAAAATGTATATCACATGGGATCTTGACATGTCACCTTATTAGTGCCCCATAATATTCTTCCAAGTCAACACTAAAAGTATACAATTAAATAAAAATATCAACATTCAAACAAAAAATTAACTTCCAACCTAATAATTTAATTATATTATCCATAATTCACATTAAATTGATAATTGTAAATAATAATTGTGTTCCCTTAACCACTAAATCGAGAGTTCGATCTTCGATTTATGCGAATGGAAAAAATTATGTTATCAAATTAATATCGATTCGTATGCCTGAAATGGGAGATTACAACTTTCGACTACGAGCGCTACCTCGAAAAACCTAAAGAAAGGAAAGAAAGAGAAAATCGTGGTCCTTCTCAATCTAGGAAAAGAACATGGGAAGGACGGTGTTGAGTCTGGCAAAACTAAAAAAGAAAAAATAAAGAAGTTGCTTTTTCCTCTAAAAAAACTCATAAATGAATAAAATAAAATAAAATGACAAAAATGTAAAAAAAAGCTAGTCGCGTGCATGAGTTCTGACCATGACTTTGTGGGTTTTCAGGTAAATTAGTTAATATAGAAAGGTTAAATCAGTAATCACTCACAATATTTTCTGTCAACCGCTTTAATTAATTTTCACTTTAGCGGGCAACGTAGATATTTGGGAAAAGGTACGGATTAGCCCGTAGTTTTAGCATATTGAATGTTTATAGTCCTTTATGTTTCTTCTTCAAGATTTCAACCCTTTAGGTTTTAGCTTTCCCTATGTTAGTCATTAATGACATTTTTCATCAAAATTTGGATGACATTCGAAGGTTCTCACCGGTCAGTGTCACCCCTACAAAATTTAAATTTGAATCGCTTTCATGTCTCACATTGCAGTCTATGATAAAATCTTAATTTATTTAAATTATCAGGACTCCCAACAGGTACAACCGTCTCTAAAAACCTAAGAAAACTAAAGACACCATATTTTGGATGCACATCAAATGTATAAAATGAATAAAATGCCTTTCGAATGACCAAAATATTTATAAATTGAGAGTATTTTAATCATTATGCATCCTTAATATGCATGATAGATATGTACTCAAAATGTTATGTCTTTAACTTGTAAAAACGTAAATCCAATTTTAGAATTTTTTCTGTCAAAATAAATAAAGATGCAAAATTTTATCATCTCCTTAATTTTTAGTTGATCATCAAAATAAAATTAAAATTAAGTTGTTGTGCCACTTTTCTAAGTGCCAACATGTTCATTAGAACATGCGATTATAGAAAAATGTGTTCATCTTAGCCAAATTTGGGAAAGGGCTGAAATTCTTCAAGGATAAAAGAAAAAGGGTCAAAATGGAAAGTAATAAAACTGAGGGATGAATCCATAACATTTTCCCTAAGATTTCCTTTTTTAAATTTTAATTTATTTAATCTATCTCAGATTAATTAATATAAAAAAACCTCAACCGTCGATTTTAAATCAACGGTGGAAATAACAATGTATAAATATAATGAATTTAATTTTTTCAACCAACAACAGAAGACGACGCCATAGCCAACTACTTTCTTCTGATATACTCACTATATTAACAATGGCGGAGCTGGAGATGGAGATGATCACTTCCATGAAAATGCTTCGACGTTGTTTTTGTTTTTCGTTTCCTGAGTCGATTTAGCTTCAAGAAGATCAAAATCAAAGGCACAGCTCGAAGAAGCTTCGATCTAATCAAGTGAGAGCTTACTTTCTTCTTGTTTCGAGTGACAATGGCGATCCATTTTTTCTTTTTCGTTGTTTGAAGAATTGGCGCAATGCGATTTCGAATTGCCTGTGATCATTTAATTGTATGAACTGATTTAGGATTTTTTGAATTTCATTGATTGTAATTGACGAATTGATTTAGGAATTGATTTACCAATTGATTTACGAAGAAGCTTTGAATTTCTTTCTTCTTCTTGTTTCGAGTGACAATGGCGATCCATTTTCTTTTTTCCGAATTGCGCTTGTTTCGAAGAATCGGCATGAAATTGCGTATTATTTGATTGTATGAAATTGATTTAGGATTCATAATGTGTTTAGTTTCGAATTTCTTTGATTGTAATTAACGAATTGATTTAGGATTTGATTTGATATATCTCCAGCCAGTTTTTGGTTTTCGTTTTGTTCGGTTTTTTGATTTTACGGAGCTAATTTTAGCTAAGAATCTTGGAAAGAAGGCAAACATTCATATCTTTTTTTTTTTAAGAAAACTCCAAATTTGTCAATTTTTTTTAATTATTATCATTATGTTTGTTTATATTATTATTTGCTCATGATTAAGGTGCATTGTATTTGATTTTCTGTATCATGTCGTGTTAAGGGAATTCTAGGTTTTTTTCAGTCGAGACAAAATATCGTTAGATATCGTCATTGCAGATTGTGAATGGTTGTGTCTCTGAAAAGTAGGGTGTCCCTTATGTTCTATGAGAGGCCAACATATCATTTCCTGTGTCTAAGAATCTGAATATGGAAATGCATTGTTTCGTTTTAGATTTTTTCTCATTTATATTGTTGTAATTGAGCTAGGATTTTGAAGAAAACATAAAAAGATCGAGAGATGGGGGCAGCTGATGAAGAGGAGCAAAAGCAAATGCCAGGTTCTGACAATGGTGAAGAGAAAATTTTCGTGTCTGTTCAATTGAGGCCTTTGAATGAAAAGGAAAGCTCAAGATATGACGTGGTCGATAATGTTAACTACTGTTTTTCAGGTAGTGTATTTGTATATGGGCAAACGATTAGTGGAAAGACATACACAATGAGTGGAATCACGTAATATGCTGTAGCAGACATGTTTGACTACATACAGAAGGTAAAGGAGCCTAAAATGTCTTAGTTTTCGGCTTTTCCAATCCTGCTCCTTTGTATAACATTAGTGACTCAACTGCTCTGAATGAAGCAAGTTCAAGATCTCACCAGATTCTTAGATTGGTATATAAATTTGGCATCTTTGTTGTGATATTTAATAGCACCAGTGCCTTATGCTTGCATAGATGTTCATATATTCCCCATCTGAATTTTGTATTTCTATCAGGCTATTGAAAGCTGTGCACACGACTTTTCTGGTAATGACAAATCAAGCATCCTTGCAGCCACTGTGGTACGGAAACTCAGATATATATATATATATATCCCTCTTTTATCTTTTTGTTCGACTCCTGTTGTCAACCAAACAAATTAATCTGTACTATGAGCCCTGCTAGAACTCATGTTGAGCAGTCAAGGAACACCCTCTTGTTCGCAAGTTGTGCTAAAGAAGTGACTACGAATGCTCAAGTAAATGTTGTCATGACCGACAAAGCATTGGTAAAACACCTGCAGAGAGAATTATCTAGAATGGAGAGTGAATTGAAATCCCCTAGAGTCAGCTTCTATTGCATCCGAGTCATCAGAATTATTGCGACAAAAAAGACCTTGAAATTGCAAAGGTAACGATGACTTATTAATCGGTAATTTTTAGTAATTCCATACTGTCAGCATTCAGATTTCATCTTTTGTTTTGGCTATCGAAAACTGTGATTTGCATTTGATAAACTTTTTCATACTTAGTTGGCTCTTGACCAGCTAAAGAAGAGGTGGATACATAGATTATCGTATTAGTCAAGGTCGTTAAAGTTCCTGCACCGGTATAGGAAGCTGTCAATCATTTTTCGATCAACCTGTTCAATTTATCTCCCCCCCATTCTAAAGTTCGACGTTCAAATACCCTAAATTGCGAGTTGCGAAGATCATGGGACTTGGAACATCCTCCTGTGGCCGAGGCCCCTGTTACAGTTAGCTTGCAATATCCATTTGTCCCCATTAGAGCTTCCAAAACATCTGAGAGTTCGGAAGACCTTAGTATAAGTTCAAATGAGAACCTTCCGGAAAGTCCTGACTACAGAGCGCATTTACTTCATGCTAGTGCCACTTCCTCTCCTGACCTCCAAGTTAGAGTGTCCGACGTTAAAAGTGACGTTGACCTGGAAGAGACTGACGAACTAGTTGAGGTTAAACGTGACGTCGACCTGGAAGAGACTGACGAACAAGTTGACGTTAAAAGTGACATTGACCAGGAGGGACTGCGAACAAGTTGACGTTAAAAGTGACATTGACCAGGAGGAGACTGACGAACAAGTTGACGTTAAAAGTGACATTGACCAAGGGGAGACTGACGAACAAGTTGACGAAACTTTCGAGGATCATTTCAAGGTAGTCCAGTGCATCGATATAGAAGAACGGAGCACTTTGTCAGAACCTAGCTCGAACAGATTGTCGAGTGTGTCTACTCTTAAAATGAGCACGACAACGTCAAGATTGTCAGAGGAAGAGATTGAAGACTTGTTAAAGTTAAACCAACAGTTTGGACCAACCCCAGTGAAAATCCCAAAGCAGCTAACAGCAACAGATTCGGACTTTGTTATCCCGCCACCTGAAAAATCATCTCTATCATTGCTGGAAGAAGACGTGTCGAGCTTCAAGTTACCAAAGAGTAGAAGTTGTAAAGCAAGTCTAACGATAAGTCAAAAGACAAGTCCGTCTCCTCGTTGGCTTGATAAGAAAGTTGTAAAGCAATTTGACTACATTGGATTTAAGTGGGAATGGATTATCCGGTAATATACCGGAAAACATCAGCAACATGAGCCAATTAACGTTTCTGAATCTTAGTGGGAATGGATTTTCAGAGAAGATTCCGGCTACTTTAGGGAATCTGTTGAAATTAGTAAGCTTGGATTTGAGCAAACAGAATCTCTCCGGTGACCTTCCACTCGAGCTCGCCGGTTTACCTAATTTACAAGTCATTGCTTTACAGGAGATTACTTTATCAGGGAATGTTCCTGAAGGATTCAGCAGCTTATCTGGTTTACAGTATTTGAATCTCAGCTCCAACGAGTTTTCCGGTAACATTCCGACAACTTTCGGGTTTCTTCGATCATTATCTGTTCTTTCCTTGTCAAAGAATCATATCTCTGGATCACTTCCATTAGAGCTTGGTAATTGCACGGTTCTACAAGTTTTGGAGCTCAAGTCGAACTCATTGACCAGTCATATTCCGGCAGGTTACTCTCACCTTTCGCATTTGAATGTTCTTGATTTGCACGGCAACAACATAACAGGGGAGATTCCGGATTCATTATCTAAGTTGTCAAATTTAGCATTGTTGGATCTCTCCAACAACAATTTAAGTGGAGAGATTCCTCCAAACATTACATTTCTCTTTGGCTTGGTTTATTTCAATGTCTCGGGGAATAGTCTACAAGGCGAGATACCGAAAACACTCGGTTCTAGATTCAGCAATCCGTCTTCTTTTGCGAATAACGATGATTTGTGTGGGCAGCCGCTGGATCGAAAGTGCGAAAACTCCGAGATCGGAAAAAGCTGATTCTTTTAGTTGTTCTTGCTGCTAGTGGAGCTGTTCTCGTGTCTCTGTGTTGCTGCTTTTATATTTTCAGTCTTCTGAGATGGCGAAATCGGCTGAAACAAGGAGTTTCTGGTGAAAAGAAACGGAGTCCGGCAAGGGCTAGTTCAGGAGCAAGCGGAGGACGTCGGAGTAGCAGTACAGACAATGGAGGACCAAAACTTGTAATGTTCAATAACAAGATAACTCTAGCCGAGACAATTGAAGCCACTAGACAATTCGACGAAGAGAATGTTCTCAGCCGAAGCCGATATGGCCTGGTATTCAAGGCTTGCTACAGCAACGGAATGGTTCTCTCCATTCGCCATCTCCCTGACGGATCGTTAGAGGAAAACATTTTCCGAAAAGAAGCTGAGTTCCTTGGTAAAGTGAGGCACAGAACATTAACCGTCCTTCGTGGTTACTCTGCAGGAGGGTCGCCGAATATATGGCTCCTCGTCTTCGACTACATGCCTAACGGGAATCTAGCGACCCTCCTTCAAGAAGCGTCTCACCAAGACGGTCACGTCCTAAACTGGCCGATGCGCCACCTTATCGCTCTAGGTATCGCCCGAGGCCCTTTCCTTCTTACACACGTCAAACATGGTTCACGGCGATATTAAGCCGCAAAATGTTCTTTTCGACGCTGATTTCGAAGCGCATCTTACCGATTAGACCATCGACACTCGCAGACCAACAGAACCTCCCTTCAACTCCTTGGTACATTGGGTTACGTCTCGCCGGAAGCTGTCCTAACCGGGGAGATAACGAAACAGTCCGACGTGTATAGTTTCGGCATTGTATTGCTTGAACTCCTAACCGGAAAGAGACCGGTAATGTTCACTCAAGATGAGGATATAGTGAAATGGGTAAAGAAGCAATTGCAAAGAGGACAGATTAGTGAATTGTTGGAACCAGGTTTACTTGAGCTCGACCCAGAATCAGCCGAATGGGAAGAGTTTCTGCTTGGTGTTAAAGTTGGCTTGCTTTGTACGGCACCTGACCCACTTGATCGACCCACGATGTCCGACATTGTTTTCATGCTCGAAGGTTGTCGTGTCGGACCAGAAATTCCCTCCTCAGCCGATCCTACATCCCACTATTCTCCGGCACATCCCAAAACTTGAAAAACAAGAAACAGAGTTTAGTTGCTGGATTTAATTTTTTTTTACCATTTTTTAAAATTAGTCTCAGAATGTAACAGTAGGTTCAATTTTCTTGACTGTTTAATGAAAAATTAATCTCAATTTGTGTTAAAGTTTTTTTTTTTTTTTTTGCTTTACATTATGAATATCTTTTCATATGCCGGCCTGTTAAAAAAGAGTAGGGACCATTTTGAAAGTTTGAGAAAAGTACAAACACTTTATAGTCAAAAAGTCAACGACAAACGCGAGCAGTTCTCAGCAATGTCTTAGGAAAAGGACAAATGTTCTTAAAATAGACAGAATCTCTCTCAATCAATCCTGAGAAATCCTCATTCGAAATCGAGAAGCAGTAGTCACGCGATAGAAACAACGTCATGTCTCCTAAACTCGTAGCTTTCGTCCATTTCTGATTCTCCTCGTCGAGCTTATAGACATTCACCGGACAAGAAAGATCCCAAGTTTGTTCAACTACAAATAAAGCTCCTCCAATAGACACCAAGAAATAACACAATGACATATTATTGTGATTCGGAGATGAAATTATTGAAATAACCTCGAACGAATAATTTAATACCAGAACAATCCCTGTTCGTGAATCCACTACGTAGAATTTTCCATCGAATTCCTCAACATCAGAGGAGTTTAAATTTAGTGATTTGCCATTATATTCGACATGAAGCATTGTTTTCCACTCATCATCTCCTAATTTTGTGTAACACAAGATTCCTACATAGTTTATAGCTACTACAGCATAATCTTGAGCATTATTCGAAACAGGTTTTGAGGACAAAATAACTTTACGAAATAAGAGTGCCTCGGCCTCAGAGTCTTCCTCAACACTATAGACAGGGATATTGTCGACATCGATGTATTCAAGATCATATAACTTTGTTATTTCCGATAATCGAAACTTTAACAAATCGAGTACCTTTGACCGATTAGGAGGAAAGTCGAAGTTTCTTCTCCCAAATGGATCATGAATCTCAATTTTACCTGCAATAGCAGAACCAGAAAACTCTATTTAGAGGGACACGATTTTTTTTCTTTCAAGTTTTCAAGTAATTTCACAAATACAATGGAGTTAACCTCTTAATTAGGAGAGGACGTCAGTAATTAATCAATCAAATGGACTAAAATTGATTGAACAAAACTAATTTGGATCTATCCTTTTGGTAACTAAACCGAACCTTTCATCGATCAGTTTTAATTAAAAAAATGTTTACCTGATTCTGTTGGAAATCGACGAATCGACTTCCATTATATACTGACTGTGCGGCACTCACAGTTTGCGAAAAGAAGGCTTCTTTCGGCATTTCATCGAACATGTTGTAGGCATATGTGTAACTTGCTTCCCAAGACATCTTACAAGCTCTTATTCTGCCTCTCAAGCTCAGAAACCATACTAATACAAACTACAATCCTTCAAGTACTGACCACATTCAGCTAAAACAGTTTTTCAATCTATGGCTGATGAAGAACAGGTTGTAGGCATTGAAGTTTGCTTGCGTCCCAAGGTATAGTTTTAAGTCTGTTTTCTTCAATTCTGGAGATACTACACGCTGCAAATTGACACTTCTGTCTTCTGTTGTCAATTGTAATGCTCCAGTCTAGCCAATTTTGAGTCAAAAATTTTTCTGGATTCTCACAAGCATTTGATCAAACAGTTGTTGTGCATAGAAGAAAAACTTGAAAAACAAGCTACTTTGATGTCTCTCTTGTCCACTCTTTTAACCATCCATATTTACTTGCAATTTCAAATTAAAAATTGAGAAGGTAATTGGGCCCACTTTTTGTTGATTTTGTACGCCAGCTTTTCTGCAGATTGTCCCCAGGTCTGACGAAGTTTGTTTTGTTCAAAAGAGTCCTAAAATTTTCTGTTTTAGCAAGTTTTTTTCAGTTTTTATGATTATGGAATTAATCTTTCTTCTGTTTTTAATTGGAAGCTTTGAAGAAAAAGAGAAAATCCTTTGTATTTAGAATTAAAAAAAATACTTGGACTTTCAAAAAAACATATTAAAAAAAAATTTGAATCGTGGGTTGCAAGTCTTGCCTTTACAGATGTGATATTATTTCAAAATCATTTTATTTCTAAAAATGAGTGAAAAAAGAGTGAAAGGTTAGAATAATTGAGAAGTGGAACCGAGCTGCGAGATACGTTTTGAATTATTTCGTGAGAAAATAAGGAAATTGGTAATTACTGACATATAACATATTTTAGTGTCTGACTGGCTTTTTAGTCTCATAACATAACACTACTTATATAAAGGAAGACATACTAATTAGACAAAAATTATGCCACTATAAGTATAACCTAATTGTATTCATAGGAACCATAGATAGAGGCCAAGTGATTTTAGTTGGATTTTATTTACAGCTTCCCATACCAACTTCCACCCCTTAATTTGACTTTTTAGGTTTCAAATTATATATTTGATATGGTTCCGCATCAATTTGTTAGGTACCTGACGAATTTGTTTTCTTCAAAAGAGTCCTCAAAATTTTCTGTTTTAGCAAAAATGTCCTCTAAATATTGTAAACATAATCCTTCGTATTTAGAATTAAAAAAAAATACTTGGATTTCAAAAAAAACATATTAAAAAATTGAATCGTGGGTTGCAAGTCTGCCTTTACAGATGTTGAGATAAAAAACACACGTGCTACTGAATGAGAGAAAATAAGGAAATTGGTAATTACTGACATATAACATATTTTAGTGTCTGAAAACAATGGACATATTTTAGTGTCATAACATAACACTCACATATAAAGGAAGAACATAGTAATTAGACCAAAAATTATGCCAACTATAAGATAACCTAATACTGTCATAACATAACACTCACTTAATAATGAATTAAAAATAGTAATTTGACCACTGAATAGGGAAACCCATAGATAGAGGCCAAGGCCAAGTGATGTTTAGTTGGGGATTTCTATCTTCATCAGCTTCCCATACCAACTTCCACCCGCTTAATTTGACTTTGCAACTGTCCAAATTTTATTTCGATTTCGATATGGTCTCCGGCATCAATATGTTTATCCCCAATGTTCCAGTAACTTAACCATAATGTAGCGCCATTCCCATCTTCTGTAAAGCTCTTATAAAAAGGCAAATAATCCCAACTCATTCTTTGGTCCAATTGACTATTCTAATGCGGTAGAAATGTTCTGATGATATATAGAAAACAGAGATTCAAGGCACGTATCTTGAAACCAAGTTTTGATGGCACCACAAATGACATGGATACCCCATGGATTGTGTAACAGTTTGGAACCTTACTTACTGGGAGGAAAATGTTACATATGTTAAACTAATTACCTGAATTAATATTATGCAAACAATTAAATGAAATAAATAAATACAAATGTTACATAAAAAAAAATACAAATTAGGGATTCGAGTGGAGTGTGGTTAGTGTGGTTGTTTTATTTGGGAAACCCATAGATAGAGGCCAAGGCCAAGTGATGTTTAGTTGGGGATTTCTATCTTCATCAGCTTCCCATACCAACTTCCACCCGCTTAATTTGACTTTGTAAATGTCCGAATTATGTATTTGGATTTGGTCTCCGGCATCAATATGTTTATCCCCAATGTTCCAGTAACTTAACCATAATGTAGCGCCATTCCCATCTTCTGTAAAGCTCTTATACAAAGGCAAATAATCCCAACTCATTCTCTTGGTCCGATTGACTATTCTAATGAGGTTGAAATGTATATGATGACTATATAGAAAACAGATATTCAAGGCACGTATCTTGAAACCAGGTTTTGATGGCACCACAAATGACATGGAATCCCCCTCATGGATGTTGTAACAGTTTGGAACCTTACTTACTGGGAGGAAAATGTTACATATGTTAAATTCATACATTACCTGCAATTAATATTATGCAAACAATTAAATGAAATAAATAAATACAAATGTTTACATAAAAAAAAAATACAAATGTTTAACTAATTCACCAAGAAAATTAAGATTACCTTGAGTGGAGTGTTGTGTATATATGTATGACCGTAAAAACTTTTTAGATTGACCTTGATGCCTTCCAAACATTCTGATCTGTACAGTCCCAAACTTTCTATAACGTGTGAATCTACATGTCCTATTGTGTCTAACTTAAACCTGCCTTCAATCTCCACCAATGAAACTGTGTTGTCAAAATTACTATAAACAGATGGGACATAACTTCATGAAATTTGGGATTTTTTCCACAGATGTACAATCGCTCAAATGAAGTTTTTTCAAACTACTTGGAAGCTTCTGAATAACTTTGAGCCTTGTACACTTATCTAAAACAAGTTCCTCGAGCTGGGTAAGGTTACTTATATCAACGGGAATACTGCAAAACGGGTTACCAGATAAATCCAAGAGTTTTAAAGAACAGAGTCTAAAAAGACCCAAAGAAATATCATCATCAGATAAATTGCAGTTTTGAAGTGTCAAATGAGTAAGAGAAGAAGGGAATAAATCAAGAGGATTTTTTCTAGGTGACAGCCAAGATCTTATATTTGAATATGTAGATCTAAATGTATTTAGCGATAGACTGAGTACTCCCTCTGAGTTTCTATCACTGGGGGAAAATTGATTAGAGCCGAATCCATCTAGATCAAGCACTTTTAATGATTCCATTTTCTCTAAAGCCTCAGGTAACTCAACAAGAGCTGAACAACCCGATAAGTGAAGTTCTTGAAGAGATTTTAACACATTGATGTTCCATGGAAGCTTCTTCAGGTTTTTGCAGCATTTGAGATTTAAAATCTCTAGCCTTTCTAAACGTCCAACGAATGCATCGAGCGTAACCAATTTTGTACAATCTTCCATTATCAAACTCTTAAGACAAGGCGTACCGGAAAAGTTTGGGATCGTAACGAGTTGATGGCAATGGCTTGCATAAAGAAACTTCAAAGCTGGAAGGCTCTGCTCAAAGATAAAAGTTAATCATTACCTATTGTGACACAAGATACTATAAGAAATTAAATTAAACTACTAATATTATACCATTGTCTCCTTCCCAAAGACGTTTGATTTTGCTATAAGATACATCAAGAGAAACCACCTTCTCCAAACAAAAATCTGCGGGTATGCATTTCATTGGAAATCCATGCCAACAAAGCCATATCAGATTCTTGGGGAAGTTTTTGTGATTCCCAATAAGGTTGCCATAATTCAGCTTAAGCAGTTTTACGTTTTGAAGCCCTGTGAATGTATCAGCGTCTACATTTCTCTATTTACATAAAGGAATCGTTAAATGTTAATATTCATCACTCACTTCTAAATATGACATTCAACAAAATTCATTCATACTTACATTTACTTCTTCCAGATTGATCTGCCTTCAACGAAGAAAAGACAAGAGTACTGATACCTTTCACTCTTTTAGTGCTCTGAAAAACAAGAATATACAATTAGATATCTTCTTGCGAAGAAGTTCATCACATATGCAATGAGTAGTAGTTCTTACAGTTCTTTCTTTCAGTAAAGCAGATTCTTCCATATCATTCCATATCCTTCTACGTTTTCCAAGCGGATGCTTCCATATTTTCATAAAGGAATCGTTCAATGTTAATATTCATCACTCACTTCCAAATATGACATTCAACACAATTCATATCATACTTACATTTACTTCTCCAGATTGATCTGCCTTCAACCATGAAAAGTCAAGAGTGATACCTTTCACTCTTTTAGTGCCCTGCAAAACAAGAAGGATATACATTTAGATATTTTCTTGTGAAGAAGTTCATCACATATGGAATGAGTTATAGTTCTTACAGTTTTTTCTTTCAGTAAAGCATATGCTTCCTTATGATTCCATATCCTGCTACGTTTTCCAAGGTCATGAAGTGATTCCTGACGAACAATTTCTCTCCCCATATCTCTAATTAGGTTATGCATAGAGAACCGGCCTTCATGAATATTCAACAGACACCTTTCAACTAAATTTTCAATTCCTATTTTTGAGTAGTGACCACAACCATCGAGAATCTCAACCATGTTGTCATTGTACTTCTCGTCAACAAAAAAACACGCAATGTCCAGGAATATACTTTGGACATCATCATCTGACAGAGAATCATAGCTTACTCTGAGAACATCCTGAATTTTCCTATCAGGAATTGCTTTTAATTTTTTTAACATATTCTCCCATACATCTACACTTGTTTTATCAGACAAGGAAGCCCCCAAAACTTCAAGAGCTAATGGAAGTCCTCCACAATGGTCGACGATTTGTTTTGAGCACTCTAATAAATCCTCAGTAGGTTGGTCTTTCCCAAAGGCATGCCAACTAAATAGTTTAATTGATTCTTCAACGTCTAATTCTTGGACTGCAAATTTGGAGACTTCATGAGACCTCAGAGTCATTAGATTTTTATGTCTAGTTGTGATGATAATCTTGCTGCCCGGGCAAAGCTGTGGTTGGCTTCCAAATATTTTCTCTAACTGCTTATGTTCATCAACATCGTCAAGAATGACAAGGACTTTTCTACATTGTACAGCATCTCTTATATTCTGTATTCCTCTGTCTACACTTTGCACTTCAACTGGTCTCTTTAAGATATCCGAAAGGAGTTGTTTTTGAATACGAATCAAACTACTTGTCTCCTTTGCTGCATCTCTAATATCTGCGAGAAAGCTACCGCCATCAAATCTCTCAATGTTCTGGTTGTAAACAGTCTTGGCAAGAGTCGTCTTCCCGATTCCACCAATCCCATATATTATCGCAATTCCAGCTTGTTTTGACCCATCATTTAACCATGAGTTAATGTCTTTTGTTATTGAATCTCTTCCGACAATGTGGGTTGGAGCATTCAGTTTCGGTCTTTCTAACTTCTTTTGTACCTCTCTCACTATATCCTGAATAAAGTCAGCCTCATGCCTACAAATCAAACTTAAGATTTCAACTAAATGAAGAAAATTATGCTTTTAAAATGACATGTAGAGTTTGTATAATGAATTTATCACCTATTCTTTGAATCCATCCCTGAAAGATCTGCAACTTCCTTAAGAGCAGCCCTCCACTTTTCAATCTTGTCTTTCTCATTCTCCAATCTCTTCTCATGCTTAGCAAATGCTCTCTCAAAAGTCCCCCGCTGCCACCTAATATCAGCCGGATCGACACGGTAGAAAACTGGTAAAACAGTATTTTTAGTTGCTCTCTTCTTTTCCAAGATCATGACAAGCTCGTCAAGACACCAACTTGAAGATGCGTAATTTTCCGATATAACTATGATGAAAACTTTTGATTGTTTGATTGCCTTTTCAAGTTCAACCTTAATAGCTTCTCCTCTAACAATTTCATCATCGTCTCTGTAAGTATGAACTCCTTCACGTTTCAAAGCATGGTAAAGATGGTCGGTGAAGTTTGTACGCGTATCTGCACCTCGAAAACTCAAGAAAACATGGTAAGTACATGGAGACACTAATACACATGTTTTATTCTCCCTTGCCATGGCAGCCATCGATCACTGCAAAAGAGACATGTCAAATATTCATGTTTATTCACCTCAAAAGCACTAAATAAAGCATAATATAAGTAAAATCATGATCACTAAATAACACAAGTCGTGCCTGAAATGCAAAAGCAAGTTCGAATTTAGAGAAATATGGAAATTAGAATTGCCTCTGTGCTTAGAAATTAGAACTAGAAAGGAGGGAGAGCTTATATAAGTAAGAAATTCTTTAGGAATTAAAGGATTTTTGAATTTTTCCTTAAAAATAAAAGTCTCAGGTCGTCTCTACGCAACTTCCAAGAAAGAGAATTGTCAACTTTCAATAACAGGCCATAAATTGACAGATGTAAATACATGATTGATAAATATGATTCCAATCAGGAAGATGAATAAACAGGTCTGGTTTCAGGTTCAAAGAGTCTATGGCCAAGATGAACCGGTCTGGAATCAGTTTTAAGCCAATTCAATATCGATTTTAGAACTGTGAATAGAATAGAATATCGAGTAGGGTGCAGTTCAATTTTCCAATTAATCTAAAATCGGTTCAGCGCGAATCCTATTGAAACACCAGACCCAGTATTTATTTTTCTTTTTTTTCGGAATAAAATAATAATCCTTTTCTTATTCTTCTCCGTAAAGACATCATCAATTCATGGACAATTCTCTTCCACATATTTTCCATGAATCATTCAAAGATGGAATTATTCATTTTTCAACTCACTTTCATGGACCATATATTCAAAAAGGCGTGCGTCCATTATACGCTGCGATTTGCAGCTATCTCTAATTCCTTTGGTTTTAAAAGTCGGTGACAATGTTTGCTCCGTTCACATCATAGATAATCTAACTATCATTTAATTTGGATGATTCGTTTTTTTATTATTTCTAAATAAAATTAATCTGATTACAATAAAATATTTTTTCTTTCTATGACAAGAATTAAGAAGTATGCTAGAATAATACCAGGCCATTATCCCCAAATCGATATAAATCGATAGATGTAATTGATCTATATATATTTCTTTTAATATAAAATGATAATATATTTTATGATAATAACATATTATAAGCAAAGCTTTGTATTAATTTTAATAGATACTTCTTCCGTCTCTTT
>JANIEQ010001926.1:0-31014 GCA_024708375.1 Oxalis stricta
ATCGGAGCTGGCAATGGTAGGGTTCCAATCAGATTTGGTCTAGCTGGCTGGCTGGCTGGCTCGAGAGTTTTACTTTACTTGTTAATAATGGCAGGTTTCAAGATGCTTCTCTCTTAGTGGCCTGGTATAATTATTCCGGTTTAGAAAATTAAATCCCCCTCGATCGATTAAGACCTCCATTATTATTTCCTAATCACTTTGAAAACCATACAACATCATTAACCCATGTAATTATAATTAACTAATAGTAACTTTCCATAAGCAAAATGCAAATTTGATGTGGAGCATGCATTAATTTCTAAGGGCTTTTATTACATTGTTGATTAGTCTAAAAACAATAAAAATAATTACAGGTTCAGTGTACACGTATTCGACCGGGTTCAGGCAACATCTGTACGTGAACCATCCAGAGTTGGTGAAGGAATTGAACCAGACAATCAGTTTGGATTTAGGAAAGCCTTCTTATTTCAACAAGACATTAGCTCCTCTACTTGGCAATGGAGTCATTCGGTCAAATGGCCATCTTTGGGCCCAACAGAGGAAGATATTGGTTCCCGAGTTCTACATGAATAAAGTCAAGGTAATAATATTTCCCTTTTAAAAAAATAAAATAAACCGAGTTTCTTTATTGCTTCCAACGAATTAATATATGGATAAATATATATATATATATGCTAACCATATAGTATATGTTTTTGAAGAATGGTTTGGAGCTACTAAGGTAATGGGGATTTCGTACATTTGGTAATTAATAGGAGATTTATTTTATTTTATTTTATTTTATTTTTCGACGAAATTTAGAGCCGTGGTATGATAACTATGTGACATGTACCAGAAAAGAGGTAAAATAATTATGAGATATTTACGAACATAACAATTATGAGGTATAATAATTATGAGATATTTGTTAATTGGATAGAGATTCTTTGTCGCAAAGAGGGTGCTAGTAGATATTCTAATTGGAGAGATTTTGATTGATCATTTGCCTAACGTTCGTACTTACTACCATTGAATGGTTTCTAATTAAACTTTATATATATATATATATATATATGAACAAGTATAACATATATGCCACTGGAGTCGGATATAATAAACCGGCCAATTAGTGTATACTATCCAATCATTTTCCCAATCATGTTATTCTATTAGGTACGAGTAGACATTAATGTACAACTCTCGATATATATATGCGACTATGCATATAATATATATATTCTAACATCATCTTACATCAAACTAACATTCATCATTTTTCTATATATCTAGATGATGATCAAAATGTTTGGTGTTACTAATAATTAACAATAATATACATATATAATGTGTAGTATAATAGAAGTATATATATACATAAATATTGGCATGTGATTGGTCTCTGGTCCCAAAAATTTTGCACAGGAAATGGTGGGGCTAATGGTGGAATCAGCAGAACCAATGTTGAGAAAATGGGAAGGATACATTGAAGGTGACGTGGCAGGGATCGATATAGAAGTAGAAGGAGACTTGAGGGGCCTTTCAGCAGATGTGATTGCTAGGGCTTGTTTTGGGACTTCTTATTCCAAAGGCAAACAGATTTTCAACAAACTTAGAAGCCTCCAGAAACTCATTAGCAAGCAAGGCTTCTTGTTTGGTGCCACTAACTTCGGGTATGTGATCCATTCCCCCATCCTTCTCTCACTCACTTTCATTGACCATTATTAGTTCATTAAGTTGCTCTACCGGCCGGCGCGGTCCTAAATTTATCGAATGAAATATCGACCAATCATTAATATTGACACGTCAATTTAGTTGTCCTGATCATCCAATTGCATTTGGTGATAATCTTGCATGTGACAGTGAATGATTATCTAGTATCAATTTTGAGACGTATAACATTTGTCTTCATCCTTATATCGACGTTGGATCGTCTTTAAAAAATCATATGATCGGACGTCTTATTGGCGTTCATACTATATTATATAAACCTACTAATTAGAATTCATGTCTTATATATAATGCTGGTCAATTTATAAGGCCCGCAAATTGTGGGCAATCTCGTATTTACGTTGAATTCACGTGGAATCGATGTACTATTGCGGGTCATACTATATCAACTTACTTCAAATTTAAGTCGTATTATTCTAGGTTATTGTAAGACCCACGTATAGTGATGCGAGGACGTAAATATAAGATATACAACTCATTCTTACAACTCGGTCTTACATATATATATATATATATATATACACATCTAGTCTATCTTATACGTCGCGTCTCACAATTAGAGTATACAAATTTTCACATATAAAATGTATAAGAAATGTGTCAATTAATCGAGAGTCGGAAGTAGTCATCTCCAATTTGACATTTGAAATATAAGATATACTACATACAATAATTAATCCATCTTATATCTTCAGTTTGACATTCTACAATGTTAATGTAAAGTAATATAAAGAAAAAAAAAAAGAAGAAAATAAAAGAAAGAGGGGATATACTTAGATTCAATCCATCTCTTTGATTCGAAACATTTGATAAATGTGTAACATCTTTTTATAAGTACAAAAAACATATTTTAGCTAAGTAGATTTCTTTTTTGGAAGTTTTAGCTAGGTAAGTAGAATTATTATGTAAGCTATATATAGTACAACGTAATGTGTCAAGTCATGTGTCATCCAATTCCTATCTTTATGAATGTTTGGGCCAATGAAACATATGGTCCACAGTATGTTCTGTCATGCCATAAGCCAGCAACCAACAGGCTGACCCAAGTTTGCTGTTAATTAACTAATGTCCTCTCTTTGTTTTTTTTTAAAAAAAAATTTTACAAAAATAAAAATATATATATATATATAAAAAAAAATGTAAAATTATAATATTATATATAATATAATATATTATGATGATGGGGGGAAAAAGAGATAAATAGGGAAAAAAAACACAAAAACTATATTTATATATAATATTGGTGTGGGGGGGTGGTTTGAGACAAACAAGTAGGAGGAAATTAATAACCATGTTAATTATAATTAATGAGATTTGAACATGTGGAAAATGGCAGAATTCTTGGTAGGAAGAAGCAAAACAAGATAAGGAATTTGGAGAGAGAGATAGAATGTTTGATTTGGCAGACAGTGAAAGAGAGAGAAGAAGAATCCAGCTTAATGGGAGATGATGATCAATCAGAGAAATTAGACCTTTTACAGTCTATCCTAATGGGAGCTGTCAATTATAATGATGATGATTCTACCATTGGTAAGAAATTAAGACGTCATTATAAGTCTCGATCGACTATACATAATAGAGATTATGAATGCTCAAGTCCAACGTACGTTTTAAAATTAAAAAATGCTCGTGTCGCTCAATTTGCGTCGCTGATGAGCAGTATTCCGAGGCCTGTGGGATCGGATCCAAGGCAAAGCTTACTAAAAATGGGTGGAATGATTAATGTATTCTAAATCGGTCTATGGATATTGCATGCATGACTAAGGGGGAAATGAAAACTAAAACTAGATTAATTGAAGTGTCTTGTATCCGAAATTAAATTTTTCGAGAATTAGTTACTTACGTCGAAACTGAAAATGATATTGCAGATAAGATGGCCTATAAGAACTTCGTTGTAGACAATTGCAAGAGCTATATACTTTGCCGGCCATGAGTCTACGGCTGTTTCAGCTGCCTGGTGCTTAATGCTTCTCGCCCTTCACCCGGAGTGGCAATCTCGGATCAAGGAAGAGGTGGTTGAACATTGCCAAGATTGGATCATAACTACTGATTCACTTCCTCACTTGAAAACGGTATATATACTATGGTACAACTGCCAATATATAATCATATAAAATAAGAAGGGATATATCGTCTTTAAATGAATGTATCCAGCTTTTAAAAAAATACCGAAATTACTATAAATTTGATGATAATACGAAAAGGCGGACTTTATCTAATGTTCTTTATTCTCTAAAACTGCTTAGGTAACGATGGTGATTCAAGAGACCTTGAGACTTTACCCACGGGAACTTTGTTGCAAAGCTAGCGCTACAAGACACTCAAATCGGAAAGCTAACAATACACGAAAGACGTTAACATGTGGACTCTAATTCCTACGATGGCACCGGATCCTGAAATTTGGGGACCTGATTCAAAACGAGTTCAAGCCCGGAGAGGTTTGCCGATGGACTCTTGAAAGCCTGCAAGCAGCCTCAAGCTTATTGTCCTTTGGATTGGGACACCGATTGTGTATAGGCAAGAATTTTGCAATGGTGCAATTGAAGGTTGTACTTTCTCTTATTGTCTCCAAGTTTGCCTTCTCTTTGTCTCCTAGTTATAGGCATTCGCCTACTTTTAGGATGATTGTGGAACCTGAATTTGGCGTTTCAGAATTTGTATCCGAAAGTTGTCGACTTGAAAAACTTATAGAAATTAAATAAGTTAGAGCTTAGCGTGAGACAATCGCATATAATGCATAATCATAGATCTTTTGCGACTTTTTACATAACTTAAAATTATAATTTCATGATTAAATAATTTGGTAGATAATAATGGTTAATTTAATTATGGATTTAAAATAGATATTGACAGTCTCCATGCATAGTATACTAATATTTTAGAAATCATAAAAAATTACATTTATTAGGTTGTTATATTTTTCTATCTGATAAAGATTAAATCATTGAATGTTTCTCAACTTATAAAGCTAATGTTGAATCATATTCACTTGTGAAAGGAATCTATAACATTATATATGTTTTCAATAATAACTATATATAATATTATGGATTCTTTTAGATCTATATAATTTTATTATGAAATGTATTACATCAGACAACTAATCATTCACAAACAATTTCCGCACAAGTCTCCCTAATTATAAAAAAAATACACTCTTGTTAAAAGATAGGGGACCGATTACATCCGATTTTGCCTCCAGCAGTAATCAATGAATGACAACTCTCTTGAAGAATATTCTTAATTCTGTCAAAGGAAGGGACTTATATTATATTGAACCCCACTGCAAATGTTAGCCTCGGCGGGCTTACACTTAAATTAGATCATTACTTAATAGTTAACTAAGCTAAATCATTTTCTACAAGAAAACATCCCTATCGCTATATTGAAATCAAAGAAACCACTGAATCTCAAGTACTCGTTTAATTTTTGCTTAGCATGTTAAACATTTGCTCAACTACCAGATTAACTGGTATTAGTTCATGAACCTACTTATCATAAACTTCCACGGATATTAAGGAAACCATCCATAATATACCATTATACATAATTAAACTATTCAGTATGGAGAAGTATCTTGAAAGCCTGAGCAACTAGGTTTGAGGGGGGTGAGAGAAGTGGGTAATTTAATATGGATATAATAATTAAATAAGGAAAAGTTGCCGTTAGGGACTTATGAAAAAAAATGAAAACGTACACTTGATTATGAACCCTTTTGTAAAAGCTAATGAAAATCCAGGTACCAAATCTATATGAAAAATTTAAAAGGATAAAATCATAGTATGAGATAACACACCAGTTACAAAACGATTATGAAACTTTAGTGTAAGCGTGAGGGTTGAAATTGGAAAGAAGGCGGTTATTGATTTCTCATTCATCTCGCCGGACTTAAGTTTCATACACCACATGTACTCTCAGCCTGTTTAGAATTCCAGGCAGCCCAAAACTATAAAGGAGAATACCCTTGGTATGTTATTGTTTGGGGGTGTTAGAGAAGAATTGGAGGTCCGCTATTTGAACGGTAAACGGAGGAGTGAACATCATGTAGTCGGACCGGCATCCTCATTGCCGGTCTTGCTAATCACGTTTTGGAAAAACTTAATTAATTGGGACGGCATCCTCGTGCCGACTGTATTTATTAAAAAAAGTTTTCCTGACTTTAACAAGCTTAATTAAGCTAGAAGGCATGAAAAAAAAAAAATAAAGGGCTTCGCGGATGAGGATGCCGGACAAGCAATCCCTTGCCGGTTCAAGCAATTTCTTAATCACCACAATTAGTCATCCGACCGACGCGTCCCCTTGCCGATCGGACTACAAATGTTCACCCGCCGCTTTGTATCAAAATGTTTACGTATATTTTTTTTTTTTTAATTTGTAATTCTGGAGGAGTACATTGCCAAAAAACTTGTGAGGATCACATAATCAGTTAAAATAGAAAAAATCCGAACCGTTGTTCTGTGCAAGTATTGAAAAAATATCTTCCCTATTTAGGCGTAAAACTGATTAATATGAGCAAAAAAGCAGATAAAAGATTCCGTGTTAAAAGTAAGTTAGTTAGGATCTCCCTAATTCTGCCGATTATTATTATTTGAGAGAAAAAAAAATTTAAAAATACCGTTAAAGATAATTAGCTTTCTCATCGTACATTGGGGCTGAGTCTAGTGCGAAAGCTACTTCGGAAGATCCTCCTTTATTATATTAGTAATGTAATAGAGATAATGAAAGCTAATCTATTTAAAGCTATTAATGAATTTTTATCGAGTTTTACTTTCTTTAATTTTTGTATTGCTCCAATCATCAAAGGGCAATTAATCAAACTTCATCACCCCAATTAGCCATACACTCACTTTGAGTTTGGTACAAGTCGTATAGTATGTAGAATTGGTCGATTTTTCATGTGAAGGTCCCAAATTTTGCGACATTGTGTGTGGGTGTGGGGGGGTAGTGTGCACTCCTTCTTCTTGGTTGTATTTACCCTTTCTATGTGGGGCGGTCATTTGGAGGCCTACCGGCTTAGGTACTGGGGGGCTTTTTGGGCAGGTGGGGATGGGCTAGGGTGTGGGGGGGCTGTCCTGGGGCGATGGTTGGCCTTATTATGGGGTTTGCTGCTAATCTCGGTATGTTTTGTTTCCGTATGGGGCGAGTTGCTGGCCCTTTGGGCTCTGGGGTAGTTGTTGCTTGAATCTGTGTTTTACTCGCTGTGGGGGTGTGTTTATGTACCTCTGGGATTACCCTCTCCCTTTGTGTCGGTAGTGTATGGAGAGAATTTTTGCGAAAGCATATAACCTAATTACTCGTCATTTTTCCATATGCAAAATGGAGGGAGTACTAATTTACGCATTCTTTTAAACTTTCTGCATCGAAATTTGAATAGAAAACCTCACAACTAACTAAACATGATACATAAAGGGGTTTCCTTCAATCAAATCAGATTGTTCTATATTTTTTTTTAAATTGGTTTTTTTTTTTTTGGTTTTTGTGTGTGTAATAAAGCACAAATAATATTGAGCGTAAGCATGGTTTTGCCAGTTTGTGATATCAACAACAATTTCTATCTACCGAAGCAAAAATGTTCATAAAGAGGAAAAGAACGTGAAATTTCAGCTAAAAAAATGGCTCTCAGTTTCGTAAATGCACGAAAGTGCTTTTACGAAAAAACATGGACAGTGCTTGCTTTTCGTATCAACAAAACAGGGAAACAAACCCTATTGACTAACAAATATCCCAATCAGCAGTGCAAAATATCAACCTTTTCTTTGCATTCTTACAAACAAAATCTCAATATCAATCGAGTATCTGTATTATTTCTGTGTAAATGTCACTATAATTCATCACTATAACAATAAACGACGATTTTTCCTCTTTCTTTTTATTCTAATGCAACCTAGCAATCTGAGATTTCTAAGAATTAAAAAACAAAAAATCAACAGCAGCTAGGTTGATCTGTAATAAGAAATAATCAATCAAATATGACCCCCATCTAGAAGCGAAAATTTAAAGGGGCTATGATGATACACCTATCCGAATATTCTTTGACTCAGACAGACTAGTTACCTTTTTGTCCAAACCAAATGCGAAACCTGCATATTACGAAATTTATACAAATTAAAGTCTTTTTTTTTTTTTATGTTTACAGGAAAACTAATGCTAAGACTGGTTTAATATTTTAAATAGCTATAAGATTTCATGGGAAGGGAAAAGAACTCGAACCTTTTTTTATGATTAGACTACAAAAGCTGCCAGCAATGCATGCAAAATTGCCCAATATAACATAATACCAAGCCGTAAGGTCGGCTGTCTCTGGAGTGCCCGATCACAAGAAACCCTGGGAAATTATAAATTGTTAAATTAGCCTACATACGTCGAAGATAATAAATATGAATTATATATGCTTTTTAAAGAAGAATGATAAAAATGCATACCATAGGCCATCTACCAAGTCACTAACAGGTCTTGTAAACTTCGGGATGATTTTCGATGTGGTTAACGATCTGAAGCCATGAACTGGGGAGAGCAAGAATACGGAAACTAAGTGAGGGCGAGGAAGTGCTCATCGTGTAATTAAATTATCTGACCTAAAAGAGAACTAAATGGAAAGAAATAAAAAGTGCAGCTGTGAAAAAAAAGAAGAAAAGATCAAACCTTTATCGTCATCTTCGTCTTCTAACCTAATATTACCGTCATCATCTGCATCTATGGCGATAGCAACCTGATCGTTATTGACTTTGCGTAAACTGCGAACTTGAGATGCAGTTCCAGGTACTGACCACTTGTTTATCTGCACAAGAAATCCAGAAAAAGTGAAACACTAGTATTTCAAGAAAGCCAAGATGGGCTTGAAACTTCCAAGCAGAGAAAATGGAAATGTTCAGGGATAAAAATCCTTTTATATTGTGTTTGTAAAGATAACTTACCACCGGTTCAACTTCCACAATTTCAGAGGTCACAGCGGAGGCCTGGCCTGCATCTCCAAGCATATTTACTCGTTGCCTCTCGTCTAAGAGCTTCTCAAGAGTTTCTGTTCGGGAAGCCATCTCCTCTACTTTGCTCCTTTCTACTTGCAACAACGTATCTCTACTTTGAGACACAGCTCGTATATTCTCCAATTCAGACAAAACTGACATGATCTTTTTCTTGAGCAATTCCTTGTATTCTTGTCCCTCCTCGTTACTACTAATATCATCATCAGGATGTAAACCATTGACCCCAACACGAGAAATAGTGGAATCTAGCCAGGCCAAAAATTCACGGGTCTCCTCTGAACATTTCTTATCGTTCATCTGTGATGTGACAAGAGCATCATTGGTGCATCTGGTGACTTCTTGCCTTAAGAAAGAAACCTCAGAATCTCGATCTTGCAGTTGTGATTGCAGCTTTTCAATCTCAGAGAGAAGATTTTCAGAGAGATCATGAAGCTCATCAAATCTGCTCACCGTTATTGAAAGCTTTTTTTGCAATTTTTCCCCGAGCAACTTCATGATTCTCACAATCCGCGTTCTTTTGCTGTACAACATTTTCCAGATCCTCAACTTTGTTTCTTAGTTCTTCCATCTGAACTTCCTCTTCATCAAGTGCTTGCATTAGGGCCTCAATTTCTGAGATGTAATTGATATTTTAAGAAGAAAACAAAGGAATAATAATTAGTTAATTACTAATTAAATTTATAACATATTAGAGAAACAAATTAGAGAGGAGCACTCAACAAAACTGACCTTGATCCTTGGCAGCTACCACACTGGTCAATGATGTAGCTTTGCTCTGTTAACTCGGCCAATGTGACCTGGACATCTTGCAGCTCCTTTGACTGTCTGCTCCAGTATCTTCCTTTCATTTTCCAATTCTTCCATCCGTTTCTCCAAATCATACACCTGTGTCTTGTGCAGATTGAAGCTCACGTGAGTAACTAGCACTTACTGCTTCAGCCTTCCTTAATCTGACTCACAAGTTCCACACACATTCTATCTTTCTGGATATCCTTCTCTGAATTTCCTTCTGCAAATTTGCAATGGTAAGCTTCAGATCCTTCTGGTTACTTTCCAAAGTTTCTACTTTCAGGCTGGCAAAATCCTTCACAACTGATGATAGTTTCTCTGCCAGAGTTTTATATATTCCTCAGAGGAACTATGAGCACCGTCAGTAGAACTTGCATAGTCCAAGCTCATCCTTGGATCTGCAGCAATTGAAGTGCTTCCAACCACCTCAGCTTTCCTGTTATCGATTTCTGTAATTGAGCTACAACAAGCTTCAGAAAGAATGCTGATATTCCGACGCAAGATGACAATTTCCATGTCTTTTCCTTTTCGCTGGACTGTAATTGCGAGATGTCCTTCTGCATGGTCTCGAGCAACTCTTTTTCCCAGCCACGTCTCTTTGTACTATCCGCATTACTTCAAAGAGACTGCTAACTTGTTCATGTTGTGAAACCGAGTGTGTTTGCACTTTTGCTTTAACAGAATTGAGGTCGATCATAACTTGTTGCAAGTAATTTCTGACGTTACTACAAACTTCAACAATGGCATTGTCATCGAAATGTTCTGGCAAAAAGCTGTCTGACCAAGAATTCATAGAAGGAACATTCTCCTGAACAGAATGACAAAATAGAGAAACGCATAAAAAACAAATCAGGATGAAAGCTATATCCATAGTTCACAAGTAATAAAATAAATATCCAGAAGATGCTCAAAAGGCAGACAACTAGAAACATGCATCAAGGTGAATATGCACTTGACTCGATAAAATGCATGCACAAAAGGAATAGAATAAGATGATACCTTGTCTTCAGAGAATACTAGGAAGAACACTGTCAAAATCATTCAAGAGAGGTACGTCCACACTGTTCTTCGTTTTCAGACAATACTCCAGACTAGCCTCCAAATTATGCAGATATTCCAAATCTTTGGAGAAAACATTGCCTAGAATATTGCTAACTTCTGAGAAACTATCCCTGAGCTGGGCAGCACCATGTTTTAACTCCATAAATTCTGAGTATCGTTTCCTTTTCTCCTGCAAGTCAAGCATGGATAACTGTTCGAGACGCGAAAGAGCTTCAAGTTTTCCAGACACTGCAATATCCCGGTCCTTGGAGAGTTCTGCAAGTTCAGTAGTGGCTTCAACTAGCTCCTCTTGGAGATTATCATTTCTCCCTTGAACCTCATTCAACTCAGTAAGTAATAATTCTGCAGCTCTCTTTGATTTTTTGGACTCCTGTTCAGAAGTAGCCACAGCCGCATGCATATCATGTAATGTGATCCCGATCTGTTCCAGTTTCAAAACTGGATCATTGGAATTAATTGTACCATCGACATCAATGTTTCCCAATGCATTATAAATCATGCTCAAGGTGTATTCTCTCTCTTGCAAAAACTGTTCTGTTTCTGTCAAACGGTTTCTAAAGAACAAATTTTCAGACTCACTGGCTTGCAACCTCTCTGAGTAAGCGGATAAATCTTGCATCTTCAGTTCATATTCTGCACGGACATCTTCATATTGCTTTAACTCAGATTTCGAGCGTTCCAGCTCAGAGCTCATCTCTTCAATGGTTTGTTTTAAGCTGTCCCTAGTTTGAACCAATGACTTCCCTTTTCTAACAGCGACATTCAGTTTCTCTCTCAGAGAAGCTGATTTCTGCTCTTCTTGATTCCGGGCCTCTTGTAATTCCCCATTTCTTTTGGTCAGTACTTCAACTTCAGATAAAACAGATTGTTGCTTCTCCATATAGCTATCCCTCTCTTCCTTCAGGCTCTCGAGATCACGTAAAGCATCCATCAGTTTCTCTCTCAGAGAAGCTGATTTCTCCTCTGCTTGATTCAGTACCTCTTGTATCTCATCATTTCTTTTAGTGAGTGCTTCAGCTTCAGATAGTAAAGATTGATGCTTCTCCATGTAGCCATCTCTCTCTTCCTTCACGCTCTCAAGATCACGTAAAGCATCCATCACTTTCTCTCCCAAAGAAGCTGATTTCTGCTCTTCTTGATTCAGTACCTCTTGTAATTCCTCATTTCTTTTGGTGAGTGCTTCAAGTTCAGATATCAAAGATTGCTGCTTCTCCATAAAGCTATATTCTCTCTTCCTTCAAGCTCTCGAGATCACGCAAAGCATCCATCAGGTCTTTCTTCAGAGTAGTTACCTCAGTTTTCTCAGAGACTGGTATGTCTCTGCTTGATTCATCAAGATTCATATCAGCTTTTTCAGCATGTTGCTCATCAACTGCAGCAAAAGCTGCAGCTTTCTCTGTCAAAAGAGTTGCATGATTATCCAGAAGCCTGCTAAGAAGCCGTTCCAGGCACTCAATGCTACTCCCACAAGACAGCAACTGTTCTGTACCAGGATCCTCCAATGTATCACTAATCAAATCCTGCAACCTCTTGATGTTAGCTTCAATGGCTTGAATATGCTCCTCGTTTCTAAGACTCTGAACCGTTTTCTCCTGCAAAACAGTTAGTTCATGCTGCAAATATTCTTTCTCAAGTCCAAGATGGACTGTCAACACTGAAAGCTTGTCACGTTCACCACCCATAGCTTCCAAACTTTCATACATATGCTCCTTCTCAGACTGAAGGGTAGATATCGTCTTTTGTGACTCTTCTAAATCTGCAGATAATGATCCATAGTCCTTTTCAATGTTATTAATTTTTAACTGAAGAGAATCTCTATCATCATTAGCCTCTGCAAGAGCACCAGCTAACCACTCAATCCTATCCTCAGGTTCCACAGAACGCAAATATGGAGGCATATCGATGCTGTCCAAAAGTTCTTCCCATCTCTGTACCATATTGTTCCTTTCCATTAAAGACTGCTCTAGCATCTCATTTTGTTCAGCTAACCCATAAAACCTGTTTTGAAGCTCTTCATATTTTCTTCTCAAGTCATCCCCTGAATTTGAGCTCTCCTGTCCATCTTCTTTCCAGCTATCCATAACAACGAATCCAGAATCTGAGTGCGCACCTCCTGCAGAACTCTTTTGATCCGCATCAATCCCAGAAACAAAGTTACCCATGGCCGACCTTGCTAACCAATCCACCTTTTCAATAATATCTCTCTCATGAAAATCTTCGGGTAGATCAAGTTCCTCTAAAACCTCTTCAATTCTCTGGAGTACAGAGTCTTTGAGAAGGAAAGATTCTCTTAAAGCAGTAGCTGAGTTACGAATATAAGAAAGCTCAGATTCCAGCGCTTCCATGCGTTCACCAGCCTCTGAGTAAGTTTGGAGTTTCGTTTCTAGCTCTTGAATTCTGGCATCTTTTAACTGTAACTCCTGTGAGCATCTCTCCAATTCACTGGATGCCTCAGCCAAAGACTGCTTCAGGCTGTCACGCTGCACAATCAAACCTTTCCCCTTGGCAACAGCTATACCAAGCTTTTCCCTGACAGAAGCCACACGCTGCTCAGACTGTTCATGTTCGCCAACTTTTTCTTGTAATTCAGAACGTGCAATAGTAAGAGCTTCCTCTGCCTGGTGTAGACTTTCTCTTAGAGCAACAATTTCGGTTTCATGCTGAAGGTTCAACGCACTTAACTCGAGTATCTTGTTCTGCAATTCTGCCAATTCCATCGCCTTTGCTTCCAAGCCTTCTCTAGATGAACTAACTTGCTCACCACCCTCTTTGTACTTCTGCACAAGCATAGCCACAGCTGATTCAAGACGTGAACTAGCAGGCACATCCAAGCTCATGGGCTCATCATTTGGCCTCACTATAGCCTCAACATCTTCGATTAACTTTTGAATGGCATTTATATCTAGGCATCTAGTGCTCATTTCCTCAATATCTTTTACTTTACTTGCCAACTCTGAGTTAAGGATCCTGTTTGCGGACTCAAGATGCAGCCTCTCGCCCAGAAAATGCTCCAGCTGTTTCAAAAGAATCTCACAGCGACTGTAATCGACAGGATCCTGCACCTTCTCATATAGCATGCTCATCTGATTTTCATCCAGTGGCCCACACAAATCAATCAAAAGTTTCGAGAGATTAACATACACGCTATGCAATGTACCAGTAACCAATTCATCCTTTGAATGCAGTTCATCAAAGTTCTCTTTCAGTTCTTGGTATGAATGGGAGACCCTTTCAAGGTCAGAACAAGCAAATCCCACTTTGCCCCGCAAATCTTCAATCACTTTAATGGCAGCATCAACAGATAAGGAAATGCGACCTGTGGGATCTAGATAATTAGGAGAGAAACTGGAAGCAGATAAACTTGCAGTCGACTCGTCAAGCCTACCAACTGATTCGAGAATCTGAGCAACAGTGGAGCTCCATTCTAGTTCAAGAGTAGATACCCTCTCAGCGGCTTCCTTCTGCAGACTTTCAAGCTGATTCTGTAAGAGTGAAGCAATTTCTTCAGATCTTTGCTGTACATCCTGCAACTGACTTTTTAGTTCACTCACACTTGATTGAGACTCATTCAGTTTCTCAAAGAGCTCGTGGTTCTCTGCTCCAACTCTGATCTCTTGATTCTTTGAATTTTCACATAGAACCTCAAGGTCGTTGACTTTTGCTTCATTGTCGGACAACTGTTGCTTTACAGCTTCATATAGCACCACAAGCTCAATATTGGTTAGTTCCAAATTGTTTGTGTGTTCTTTAAAAGCATCAGTTTTCATCTTGAGTTCACTGTATGTAGCTTCGGCAGTTTTTCTACCATCTTGCTCATCTTTAAACAGAGCACTAGCATTTCCCATGTCAATCATCAACAGCTTAATCACAGATTTCAAGCTCCCCATTTGCTCTTTTGTCAACATAAATGCATCTGTAAGTGGCTTTTCATCAATTGCTGAACTTTCCTCCTCTTCTTCATCAGAATGCCCTTTCGATTCGAATGCTTGAATCAGTTTTGAGACTGCTGGTGCAGGTAATTTGGTAGCAGACTTGGTCAATGATGTCGTATGTGAATCAATACCTTCAATTGTCTTCTCAAGTTCTTCCAGTATTTTGTCTGTCTCCTGTAAATGTTTCTTCATAGCAACAAAGGCAACAGAATCATCGAAAATTTCCTCTTCACGGTTATACAACTGACACCCCTGTTGTATTAGAATTGCCTAAGGGTCTGTCCGGCCCGGAGAAAGAAACTCCACCATCTTGAGATTCCAGCAAAGTTGCACTGTCATCGGTATTTCCTTGCCTTTCTAACCCCTCATTCTGATTCAGAGATTCTGGAAATCGGGATGATACAACAGCCTCATTGTCATCAACATTTCTAGTTATCATACTCTCCTCAGTTAATTGTTCGAGGTGCATACTCAATTCCTTCAACTTACTCTCAGCCTGCATCCGTTCCCCATGTTCTGTAGACAGCTGCTCTTGAAGAAGATGAAGCTCAGATGATAGTTTCTCATTCTCACTCACAAAAGTCACTTTCCCATCCTCTAGATTCTTTTTTCTTCCATTACCAGAGCAAGACTCCCATTTAAGTTTGCAATTTCTTCCTGTAAAGACGAAGCATAGTGTTTATTGTCAGCCAATTCTGTTGATATTTGCTCATTCTCTTGTGAAAGAGACTCCCTTTCCTCTTCATGTTTATTCACCTCCGCTGTCAATGAAGCAATGGTCCTGCTCAAGTTTCCAGTTTCTGAATGTAGAGCTGCCACCAGATTCTTGGCATTGGCCAGTTCCAAAAGTAGCTTTTCATTCTCACGGAGGCAGGTTTCCTTTTCTTCCAAAAGTTGGCATCTCTCCTCAGTCAAAGAATTAACAGAGCCAGATAGAATCTCCTTATCTGCCTGTAGAACAGCCAGCAACTCTTTGCAGTCTGCCAATTCGGCTAACAGACCGGATAACTCCCCCTGTGACTTTTCAAGGCTTATCTGTAGCTCGTGCCTTAGTAGACAGCTCATCTGCCTCTGCCTTAGCATTATACAATTGATTTTGAGGTCTTCTCTCCCACTAGAAGCCACCTGGAGCTTAGATCTGCAATTAGCCAGCTCCTTAGCAAAGTTTTCTTCTTTCTCAAGGGCTTCATTGAGGGAAACACGTAGCATTGACATCTCATCAACTAACTGATGACCCTGGTGTTCCAATTCTATATGCATATTAGATTGTTCAGTAAGCTGCAAGTGGTAAAGGTCTTTTGGTGCAGTTTGCAAGGTATAATTCTTCTTTCAGTTTTTCAAGATCGGTACCAGCCCTCAAAATTGGTCGAAGAGAGTGATTCTCTTGCTTTCAGCAAAAGCCTAAACTCATCTTCACCAAGCTGCAAAACAAACTCTTTCAATTGCAAGAAATTGATTGACAATCCATCCGCAAGGCGAGGTAAAGTAGATTGTAATGCCAAATCAGTAACTTCATGCTCATTGTATCCACTCTCAGGCAAATATTGCTGTGTGTTGCCTTCTGCAAAAGCATTCTTGTGAATTGTCTCGTCATCTTCATAGACACGGGAACCAGACCGTCTCTCTGATTTTTCTGCATTCGATGAGTCAGTAGCTTCAGTTTTCTATTGGCTGATTTGTGGTAGTGGAATCATCATGTGAAGTACCATATTCCCGTGGCAATGCCACATCAGACACTAAACCCCCATCTGAACTATCAATAGAGCCAACATGTGTAGAGGCATTATCCATGTTCCTGGCTTGTTTTGCTTCATGAGTTGCATCATCCAGATCAGTGGCACCTGAAGCTTCTCTTTCAGTAGTTTTACTTTCACCATGTTCAGAAGAAGAAAGCCTCACAATTCCACCAGGCTCTATCTCGGCGCTTTGATCAAGTTGTGTCAAACCTGAATCAGAAGCATCCTGCATTGCAACATACCAGTAAGTTACAAATGAGAATAAACTAAACACAAATCACTAATAAAATTTTCCCAACTCATTCCCACACGTGTGCACAAAGGCACATTGACAGTAGATAGTCAAGTGAAGAAGGGAACAACCTACATTTGTTACCTGATATCCCCTTGCTTGTATCAAGGATGTATCAGGAAAATCTTTTCAGAAGGCAGAGGCTCCTCCAATTCCTTGTCAACTGCCTCCGGTTCAACAGTGGAAGCAGTTTGTCCTGTGCCATCAAGCGAAGAGGTGGCTGTCAGACCGACAGTGTCAGAGGCTCCAGATGTTTCAACTTGTTCTTTAGATACTAAAACATTTGAAGTAGCCAACGTATCAGCTCTCACAACCTCAGCATCAAATTGGTTATGTTCCTCTTCAATAGGGAGTGAAGGAGATGCATTGTGCTCATGGTTATGCTTGTCAACCACGTTTTCATGCTTGTGGACTGGTAATTCAGTATCCTCCCCAGAAGGTGCATCAACAATTGCAACATCAACCTCAGGAGGCGGAAGCTCTGTATGTGAAAAGGACGAATCAACATTCCCCTGGCCGGATTCAACATGACGATTCAATTATTTGAGTGGAAGCTGCATGTTTGGCATTAGTAGATGTTGAATCACCATCCGGTTCATGCTGCGCTGATTTACTGGATTTTTTTTGAGGACTTGTTCTTGCTACTACTCCCTTTACCATCCTTCTTTCTGACGGAATTGTTGAAGCTGAACATACACAAAAGAAGTTACAAACCCAATTCCATTCACTTCTAAGAAGCCTAGACATCAAGGATGCAGATAAGACAAAACTCTAATTCTTGACAAGATTGCTCTGGGAAGGTATTAAGAAACCCATACCAGTTCCAGAATAAAACAAATGATGCATACATACTGTAATAAATAGTTTCTTTCTAGATGGACTACAAGCAGAATAGCCAAAAGCATGAAATTCCAAGAAGTCAAAATTCACGAAAGGTTGAGTGAACAAGAGCAAACCTTTTTCCGGCCAGCTGCAAGCATCTTGTCCTTGTCCATCTCTTTCAAATCCACTCAAACTTCACTACTTAGAGTGATTCACACAAAGATCACCAGCTACTTCCACCTTATGACCATTTAATCCCCACCTATAAACCATAGCCAGCAAACCCATAATCACATATGCGCATACATGGTTAAAACTACACGCATAGAAACTAGAACTGACAACAAGCCTTGTTTCATACATCTGTTTGGTTCCCAGAAAACAATGCACATATAATAATACTAAACTAATCAAATGTACGTTTCTTCGCGCCATGATTTCATTGAACATGTACACTGATTAACAAGGCAAAAGTCCTATCCAACATTTTTCGAGTCCAAACACATCATGAAAGGTTCATTTACGAATTTTAGCACAAAAATAAATGCTAAACTGGCAAGAGAATTCGATTAGATTAACATAGAAAATGGACATACATACCTCTTCCATTGATTCAGTCTAGTATTCGATTAGCTTGTGTATGAACAAATTGAGGCTGGTGATTTTCGAATTCAAATTTTCAATTAAATAAATGGGAAGTGTTTCAGTGTTCGTTTGGTGTTTGTGTTTATGTTTATCGGTCTCTCTTAGATCTAACGCTAAGCAAAGTCGGGCATCTGTAGGTGAAATGTCGAATTGCTAAAGAAAAAAAAAATGTTCGTTTTCCCTCTTGAGCTAATAAGTAATTTAACAAATTGGTCCCTATATTTTAACAAAGTGATAAAATTGGCTCACTTTCTTTGATCATATTCAATCTTAATCTTTGCCTTTGAAGAAAAACTAGAAATTACTCTAAATAGTCTCTTTCTTGAAGTCACGTAGAGTAATTTCAAAGCTTAGTTAAAATGTAGGGGAAGGTTTACTAGTTTTTGTAGTGTCTTCAAAAGAAAAGCTGATTTCGGCTTTTTAGTAAAAAAAAAAAAATAACTAATATGTAAGGTTTTCAAAATAAAAGGACCACCTTGAAAATGTTTTTAAATTTAAATAGTATTCTCCCTTTTTGGTTTTTATACTACAACATTAACACTGATTTAGAACGACGGCTGCTTGATTATTAAATTTATAGAAACAAATTAATATTATAAATTTTTTTAAAGTGGACAATATCTGAATTTGATTTTTGTAAGATAGTGGCCATGTCACACAATATATACAATTGAGATTTCAATCCGGGCAGCCTAGATTGAGGTGGGTGGTGTGATCCATTTTAGTCTGATTGGACTACTCATATACTTGCATGAATGAAAAGAAGATATATGGGCCTGCCCCGTGCATTGAGCCCTAGAATTTCTCTAACTCAAGTCCAAGAGAACTCAAAGGAGACCGAAAATTGGGATTAAACTCAGTTTATATACTCTTCTTAGTCAAAAAAAAAAAATAGAGTCTATTGACAAATATATGAAGAATGAATACAGATTCAAAATTGAAACATTATGGATTCTTTTTTCCAGCTTTGAAGTTGATTGAAAATTGTTCACCACTGGTCCAACAGACATATGAAGCTGGTTTTTGTGATATGCGATCCGAAAAATATTTTACTTCTCTTTTAGAAAGCAGTGAAAATATCTTTCATGCGATCGATATTAAAATTGATGTATAATTTTCTCGAAATTCGTTAGAATTCTGATCAGAACTGAAAATCATGTAGCAGATGAATATTAACCCTACAATCTTTGTGTGATGAATAAGAAAATCGATCCAGCAATCGTGACTTGGTATGAAAAACATATTTACAATCAAATAATAATACTACAAATCTAACAAATAGTATGCCACGAGATTTCACTTGGTAATTACTAAGAGTGTAGACAATTATGATGTACATTTTGTCGTTTTTCCTCCAAAAAACATGAATACATGCACTATTTTGTTACTGTATTTTTCTTTAAGGGTTTTTTTTTACTGTAAAGCATGTGAAATTGCGAATGCCCCTATTTTTTAGAAAGTCAAAATTCATCTATTTATTCAAAAAGGACAAAACACGAGCTAAACGTATCTATGAACAAGAGATCAACAGTTTGACCAAGAAAAAGTATCTTTAATAGCGACTCTATTTTAATTTTAAATTTATTTTGATCATAAATATAATATTTTATTGATGAAAAATAATATTTTGATATTTATATTTTAAAATTTTAAAATTTTAAGTTTAATAAAATTTTAAATTAAAATTTTAAATTAATAGTATTAATTTTTTTATTTTAATTAAAAAATTCAAAACATAAAAAAATATAATGATTTTTGATAAAATTTTATAAATTTTTTTAATATAATAATTTTATTTCTCATCAATTTAATGTCTATTATTTAAAAATTTATTTCTGATTAAATTATAATACACTTTATATATATTTTTTAATTTTTTTATTAAATAATTTTTTTAATTAAAATTTATTATATTTTTTTCTATTCTTAATTAAAACGAAAATGTAATTTTTTTTTATTCTAACATGCATATTATTAAAAAAAATTATTCTTAATCAAATTATAATATATTATTTATTACTAATTTTTTATTAAACTATTATTACCTAATAAAAATCCGTTATAATTTTTCCTATTCTTATCAAAATGGGCAATGTCTTATAAAAATCCGTTATAAGTTTTATGTTGTTTAATTAATCATGTGTAATTACGTTGTAATTATAAATATTATGTTTGGTTGTACAATTACACAGTGTAATTATACTAATTTTTATGGGAGATCGTAATTAAAATTGTGTAATTATACCCTCAATTACATACAATTACATAATTTCGGATAATTACACGGTTTGTCAAACATGCCAAATCATATAATAACCAGTATGATTAAAGTATAATTACACGTAATTAATCAATTTTTCAATTTTAAGTGGCTTTTCGAACCTATCCTTAATCTTTCCGATGTCGGAAGTGGCACTTCTTAATTTATTTATGCTGCATTATTAATTATCATTTCCTTCTTATGTACTGAGTAATTATATTATAATTATAATATAATATAAAAAGACATGAATTAGATGAATTAGTAAGTAAATTATAAAAAATTGTGAGGTTATTTAAATATATATATATATATAATAAAAAATTATCTCATATGCCCAAAAGATTTAATGTCAAACTAGTATTTTTAGAAAAAATTCTAAGGAACTACAAAATAAAGGAACTAAAATGGTGAAAAATCACGAAAAATCTATTTTTCGTGTATGGAGGATTCATGGGTAATTTTGTCTACAAATAAACTGTTTATTTTCTGCACTAAGTATGAGTTAATATTCTAATAGACCTAAAAAAAGCGAAAAGAAGTCCATTCTTAATATGAAAATTTGTCCTACTCCTATCAATTATCAAATACAATAAAAAAGAAGGAAAACAAAAATTTGGTTCGATGTGCTTATATTGGATTTTTTATGTTGAAGTTAACCAAGTTGCCAGTAACAAAGAATCAAATCCTCAACCAAATCTCGTACATGTTTTTATTTTTAATCAAGCATACAATTTATTTAATTAGTAATATATTAGATAATCAAAAGTCAAACGATGCAAGATAATTGATGTGATTATTCTAAGCAAATGAAGTTGAAACTTAGGACAAATTCCTCTAAACGTGCGGACGTATAAGTACATCATTTTCACTTTTTTTTTTTAATGAAAACATCATTTTCACTTAGTAAGCCTCTAATTCCATTATTTTTACTGCTTACATCGTGTTATTATATTTATTTCATTCATAATCTAATCAGTATTCAACATGCTTATATATTTTAATCAAAGGTCAGAAATTTGTATCTTGTGGCTTTCTAGAAATACTGGATTAAAAAAAATTGTTTGAAACGGTTCCACAAATTATAATTACTAAATGTTCTATATAAATTCTAAACTACAAATAATTGAAAAATTCGACACCGGATGTTCATCTCGTCGAAACGCGTCCGGCCATATAAAATTTTTAGAATCCGACTACTACCAATGGCTGCGTCGATAAAAATGGTGGCGGACCACGCTGTGTGATCACTCAAAATCGCAATTTTTTATAGAAAAAGGATGAAGATGATGACTGTTATTTTTGTTGTTAGTGGCAGACTTTACATGCATTGATCATGCGATAGTTGATGGAAATTTCTTCTACATATGATTTTATTAAAAATTTTAACGAAAAAATATGATTTTATTAACGATTTTTCAATAAATAACAACTTATTAAGAAATTACGGTGAGATAAGGAAATTTGATGTTATTATCCCTTGCTTTCTATATTGCTTGCGACATATCCCATGGAGCGGCATATCTTATTTCGAATCCTTATGAATGTCACTTGATTGGTTTTAAAAATAAAAAAACCCTACTATTTATTTGAGAAATACGTATATTTTAAATATAAGTCTTTTGGTAGTACAAAATTATATTAACAGGTCCTATAGCAACTTATTTGGTCCTCGATAATTAATAACGTCTTTAGTCAGCTCTCTCTGTAGATGAACTTTGAACAGTTGATTAATCGTTAAAGATAATTACCCACTTAATTGCGTTCATCTAGCTAGTTTGGATTTACACAACTGGTCAAACTGCAACGACTTTCCAAAAGACCTTATGATATTCCACGTGAATGTTGATAATCTGAATCTAGCAACGGACTTTTAATTACTAAGAATACTAATCTACTTTTCCTTAATTTGAGTTCACAAATTAACACCTTATCAAAAAATTAAACTAAACTTCATCATTAGGAGTTTAGGGGATAGCTTAAGGAATGAAGTATAAATTAACTCAGTAAAATACCTTTTGCGATTCTAGAAGATATATAGTCAACAGCAGCCAAATATAATTTGGATTATTACTTAAACTTTAATTACCTGTTCGAATTGCATTAGCAGCTGCTATTTGTTGGTGACAATTTTGACTTGACTAAATAGTTTGGGTAAGATATGAAGTTAGCTACATGCAAAAATATAACATATTATAATGATAATATCTTGTAAATACATTGAAAATGACCAATTTAATCCGTTTCTATCTTCATTTCCTTTGACAAAATTAATGGAGTGACGACTATGCCGACTAGAAGAAAATACTTTCCACATTTTAGTGCTTCATCATTTGAATGCATAATTGACTTCCACCATGTGGACCTAATTTTATTAATCGTACTGTTACGGTCAAATCTTAATTTCTAGTAGCTTTTTTGTGTTAATATTGGGAAAGTAATAATTAAGATGACCGATTATTGAATTTTACTTTTCTATATTTTAAATTTATTTATCTCACAAAATAATTTTATTTTTTTGACCGAAAAAATAATTTTACTTTACTCTAAATAAATAAATCTTCAATATAATTCATTCATAATATGGGAACAGTTCTGTGATTGTGCCATTGCATCAAAAAACAAAGGTTGCAAGATTTTTGTTTACTTGCTGAGGAAAAAGCCCTAAATTACTGTTTACCTTAATAAATGTCAGCATATGGGACCCAAATTCCACTTACTTTAAATCAAATGAAAACATTAATTTGTTTAATTAAATAAAACCCCCCACTAACTTTTGTCCTTTATTTCCCTTCAAAAAAAAAAAACTTTTGTCCTTTATTTCATTTAAAGGAAAACTTCAAACTATTATCAACCGTTGGATAAAAAAAACTATCCCTTTGACTTTCTTAACACCCAATCACTGACCCGGTCACTCGGTCACCTCCTTTCCCATTATATCAGACCATCTTCTTCCCCTTTTCCATACCTCAAATTAATCTCTCTCTCTCTAACAATCTTTCCCTCTCTATATCAATCAATAATGGCCGTTGATCTCATGAGTTTCCCGAAGATGGACGATCAGACGGCTATACAAGAAGCAGCAGCACAGAGGATAAAAAGCATGGAGCAGCTAATCCGACTCCTTTCTTCTTCACAACAACAACAACAAACACAGACTAATTTCAGTGACGTTACGGACGTAACCGTTTTCTAAGTTCAAAAAGGTCATCTCCCTCATCAATCGTAATCAGTACAGGCCACGCGCGCTTCAGACGCGCTCCGATTCAACACTCTTCTTCAGCTTCACCTCCGTCTTCGTCTCCGTCGACATCCTCATCGGAGCCTAAATCTCAAATTCTAACTCCTACCGCTCCGACGCCGGTAATTTCGACTCCGGCTATGGTTTCTCCGGCGAGTTTTGTCCAGACGCCGTCGTCGTCACAGTCCTTAACTCTTGACTTCACCAAACCGAACTTCTTCTCGTCTAAGAGCGAGATCGATTTCGGCTCAGCTAATAAGGAGTTCAGCGTATCCTCGGCGAACTCCTCTTTCATGTCATCGGGGATTGCCGGAGACGGAAGCGTTTCGAATGGTAAATTAGGGACTTCTATCTTCCTGAATCCGTCCGGCGCTCCGGCTATTTCTTCCGGAAAGCCGCCGTTGTCGTCGTCGGCGATAAAGAAGCGTTGTCACGAGCATCCCGAGCACTCCGAAGACTTTTCTGGAAAGTTCTCGAGATCCAGTAGTGGAAATTGCCATTGCTCCAAGAGAAGGTAAACAGTTAAAAGATTTTTTTTTTTTCAATAACTCGTGATAAACTCGGTTAAATGATTTTTTGCCGAGTTGACTCGTTTAGTGACATAGCTATTTTGTCAACGAGTTTGTTTTTCATTAAAATTGACGCTGGGACCATTAATTTGTTTCCACCTCTGCATGAAAAGAACTATACCATTTTGTCCTTTACCTCGCTTTGACCGTTGACTTTATAAGTAATATCTGGCCCCACAGTATTTATTAATGAATTATTTTTTTGGTAAATTTGCAGGAAAAATAGGGTCAAGAAAGTAATTCGCGTCCCTGCGATTAGTTCGAAAATCTCCGATATTCCACCGGACGAGTACTCATGGAGGAAGTACGGTCAAAAGCCAATCAAAGGGTCACCATACCCACGGTAAATTTTTCATGCTCTCCCATCTATTTTCAGTCGTTGATTTTAGATTGATCTTGTACGAACGGTTGTGATTAATTAAAACTGAACGATCTTAATTTTTTTTACAGAGGCTATTATAAGTGCAGTACAATAAGAGGGTGTCCAGCAAGGAAACACGTGGAACGTGCTCCAGACAATCCGACGATGCTGATTGTAACATACGAAGGAGAACACCGACATTCCCATATCGCGATGCACGGGAATATTTCCCGTTCGATGGGTTTGGTATTCGAGTCAACGTCATAACAAAAAAAAAAAGTTTTTTGGAACAAAAGAGGGATAATACTATAATAGTGAGGGTGACTCTTGTAATTTCATTATAATTGAAGGGTTTGTTTGTAAATTACGCTAATTTAACTAATTGGTGTTGGCTGAATGTCAATCTGACTCCAAGTTTTGTGTTTATTTTTTAATTGTTTTATATTGATTATATAATTTTCATTGAGATATATACTTTCATTGTTTGATTCATGTTTTTATTTTAATTTGCAATTAAAATTTCTGGAAATCGTCTGTCAAGATATTATTGGATCAACTCTCAAAAAAAGAGAGATATTATTGGATTATTATACCAGTATAATAATAAGTGATAGCTATCTAATGAAGTAAGCAAATGTCAATGGGGTTTGTTAGTGAGTGCGTTTGGATAGTGGGCTTATGTCACAAAACCCAGTTAAGTTTGTTCGAAGCTAAAGTGGATTGGGATAGTGGACAAAGATTAATATAATGAGTTCATCATTGATCATATTTATATGGACCTTCCAAAAATATATTCTAACGATATTTTCACATAATAATATCATTAATTTTAATATAAGGGATAAAAATAAAAAAATATATTGATATTCTCAAAATATCATATATTTAAAATAAAAAAATTTAAAAAAGCGTCGTTTATTTATATACGGAGAGATTACTTAAAGGGGATTAATAGTTGTTCCCTCGCGGCTCGCCTCGGTGAATCCACTCACTTTAATTTTATACTTAGTCCCATTATTTTTCATAAAAATTAGAATTCATCCCATTAATTTGGTCAAAAAACAGAGATTAGTCCTAAATGATAAAGTAAGACACAAACATGATTTTCAAACTAAACCTTTGGCAAAACCATACACTCGGTCCCAAACGTTTCGCCTTAAAGCCCACTTCTGCTCTTCGTCTCCCATGTTTATTTTAAGTACTTTTTTTTTTTTGATGAAGATTTATTTTATTTTATTTTATTTTTTTTATTTTTTTTTTTTTAAGTACTTGGTCCTTACATAGTTACATTGACAAACATTGGGTATTTGGTCCTTTTTTTGCTAAGTCATCGATGATGTGGAAATTATTATACATGTAAGTTACATGTAGATCTCGGTTGCATGCCATTGTCACTTCTCCATTTAAAACTTCTTGGACTCATTCTTCATAACTTTGAGTGAACTTTTCAAAACTGCAAGTACTCGAATGGTCGTTTAGAATCTATAAGGACTCGAGTCGATGCTGCAGAACTACAATACAGAGAGTTTTAAACTAACCTTGTAATAATAGGCATTGTCGGATTGATAGCCAGAAAGAGGATGAAAGTCGGTTGTACGAAAAAAAATAAAAAGTCAAAACGGTCAGTTTCGTTGCTGGGCCTGGTTTATACACTTGTACTTGCATTAGTAAACTTGCACCATCAATTATCTTCACAACTTGGGGCTTGAATTTGAGATTTGCTTCAACAAGAAGCTATCATTCTTAGATGGATCAGTCACTTGCCTAATTTTGGGCTACTTCTTTGAAATAAATTTGATTTTTCTATTATTTTTTTTAATCCAAAATTTGTTTTTCCTTATTGGCTCGATTCAAAAAATATATGACCTTCTCAATCATAACAAGAATAGTGCCGCGCGCGGTAATTTTTTTCTATTTTTGGTAAATTAATTCGCTTGATTGATTTGGATTAGTTGGAGTCGATTAGTATTTCTTTTGTATTGATTCTAGTATTCCAAAAAAATTCAATTTAATTGTTTTAAAATATCAAATAATCAAAAAATATTTTTGTTTTAAGATTTTTTAATTATTTTTAATTAAATTAATTAAAAAATATATTTTATTTAATGTGTTGTGTATTGTGGTTTGGATTTATTATTAAAATAATTAATGATATTATATTTATATTTATATTAATATTAATATAAGTAATATATCTGGATGAGATCTTCGAATAATATTTTTCTATGTATCCGATCCAATTCGCGAACTTTTCGAGTTCAAATCCGATTCAGATCCGGCATGGATCGATTTACATTGCCAACCCTAAACGTCGAAGGTTGAGTTTATGTTTATGTCAAAAAGGACCAAAGTGTAGTTAATTTTTATTTATAGGAACCAATTTGTGTGCCTGTCATCGTGAGCTGTTTCTAATAATAAATTAATAATAATATGAAAACCATAATATTAAGATGCTGATTTATTAAAAAAAGAGAAGATTAGACGAGTGCAAGTTAGATGTAAATGTGGGGCACAGAAGAGGAATCTGTTGGACTATTCAGCATTGGACGTGGCTTATTACTAGGATTAAAGCTGAGGTGAGCCAGTCATTACGTGGTATTTTCTGAGCCTAGCACGTGCTATGATGTAAACTGGAGACCATGAGGACTTGTATATAGGTATTTGAAATCATAGGACCTTTGTATAAGTTTCCAAACATTATAAATCTCACGTATAGTAATTAAAACAAGGGCGAACTCGCTCGCTGTAAGACGAAATCCCCACTTTCATAATATTTTATGGATCAAGCACTTATATACTATGCGCCTACATAAACAATGCGTATTGAATTAATTAAATAAATAAATATTACTTTCGTTAAAATAGTATGAAATTTATTTATCACAATTTATATCATTTAAATTGTGTATCTATATCTTTAAGGCTGAAATAATGAAATCCAATCTCTGTCAATTGGAATAGCACAATAACAAATTTCCTTCAAATTCAAAAATGCTTCCTATTCTTACTAAGAAGCTTCTTTATATGGTGATAGTGATAACTCATAATCATTTATCATGTTAAAAAATTAGATACATCAAACTCCTCAATAGTAACTGATATGTGCAAGAATCACGTTGTTACGGGGATCTTGACCAGATGAATGAAATGATATGATATATACTAAGCTCCTAAATTAGAATTCTTCAGATTTTATGTCTTGAGCATAATATATATTAAAAAATACTATTATCTCCGTCTCAAATAGATACAACTCTTTTAAATAATCAATTTCCATATAAAAATTTGTATTTATTTTGTTAAAGAATTAAAGTGTTACATATTTAAAAAAATCAACTCTCGACAAAATACGTACATAACAAGTCAATTAGGTTCAGTCAAAAATATTATCACTATATCTAATTAATAGTCATTTTTACTAAAAAAATTAATATCATTATATTATGAAGTTGTTTGTTTCATGAAGCTTGACTATCGAAACATTTTGAAAAATTTAATTGAGCTTTCTATCAATTAAGCCAAAAGCAAAAAGAAGAAGGTAGTTAAGAAGAAGATTGGAAAGAAGAAAATGGAGCATCAAGACATTATATTGGGAAAGATTAAATAAAAATGTTTTTTAAAGTGTTTAAGATGAAGTTATTCAGGCAAGACACGTGATCCGTGAATGCAATGAAGTTGGTCCAAACAATCTTGAAAGAGAAGAAAGAATATTTATGCGAGTTGGACTTGATTGCACATAGTAATTGAAGGATCTTGATATTACAAATAAGAAGAAGAAGGAGCATGTGTTCTCAGAAAGTACGAAGCCGAAAACACAATTGAAGTTGGGTGTGGACTTGATTGTGGGACAGCGGAATGCGGACAGGTGGAGAGCTGGAAGACACGGAAACTGGTATATTTGGTATTCTTTCTGCAATTCCACTCCTGTTGAAAAGCCCAAATTTCGAACCAGGTTTATCTTCTGAGTAGTTAAGGTTTGACTTCCATTAAAACACATTAGGGTTTATAAATTTGCTATAGTTGATGAGGCCATGATTGAGCCATTTTAGGATCGATTGACTCTCACAGTCGTCAGTAAATTTAATTTAATTAATTATCTAGTAATGAATAAAATGCTTGCTAGATCAGTTGATGTTTCAGGTTTTTCGTAGTAGGGTTTGTATGGAGACCCTTTTCTTGTTCCCTTGATTCAATCAAGCTACATTATGCTTTTTAGAGGTACTGGCAGGGTTTTTGCAAGATTTAGCTTGAGAAGTGAGAATGGCCATTATTTTGGTTTATTTTATTCAAAGTTCAACAAATCCAATAAGTTAATTTCATTCGATAAAGAAAAGAAATGGAGTTTGTGAAATCGACTGCGATGTCATTAGTGTTTTACAAATTGATGATCATCTGTTATATTCACGTCAAGAAGTCAATTCTAAAATCAATTTTTGAAGTTTTTGAAATTACGATGCTGAATTAGGAAAATAATTTCTGACTACAAAGAGATTTCTTTCCTTTATCAAAAAAGTGAAAAGATATTGAAGAAGTAATTCGTGGGAAAGACGGATTGTTTTTGTTATAGCAATTTTGTGAATAGTAGAATTAGAAATTGTGTAGTTATTTTTGCAATTTTTTTTATGGTTTTGTAAGAAAAAGAATTTTAATTTTATATTCAAATTATTATAATTAAATAAATGGCGTCCCTGAGTTGTCTTGAGATTAATATCTCAAAATCTTTAAGTTAGTCTTTATTCTTTATGAGCTATAGGAATGAAAATGAGAAAAAACATTGAGTTCATACAATTTTTTTATAATTTTAGAACTTTTTTTCTGCATTTGATAATTAGAAGCACTAAATCGACCCAATCTTTAATTTTATTTAGGATATCCAATCTAAATTTATGAAATGTTCTGTTGTGTTATAATAAATTAGTGTATAAAAGAAATTTTAGTAAATCGATTTTTTAGCAGTAGATGATTTCTTTAATCTACCATTTACTTTTAAATTTAATTTTTCATTTGGATTAGTCTATGATGTCATCCCCTTACTGCTGAAATCGATTCCGATGAATCTATCACCCCTGCCACTCGATGGTTGATAGAAATGAAATATCTCCGCTCAATAGTCAACACTCCTGTGTTATTTGCAAGAGACGAAGAGGCAAAAGTCTTGTTGGAGTATTTATTAATTTATTTTGAGTTCTTTATCGGATGATGAATATGAGACCTCAAGCAATGAAAAGTAATACTATTTGAAACAGCATTTGGCAGCATAATACCATTTGTTAAATTTCGAGGGTGCTTTTGACTTGAGCAATGTACAGTAGAATCGAAGAGAGACTATATACTAGTAGCAATATTGTTACACTTCATTGTTTTGACATTTTATTTCCTTTTGTTCATTTGCTAATGGTGTTATATACTTCTGGTTTCAGCTAGTCTATTTTTTAAAGACTTGGAAAAATTCAACCATTACTACTGATCTATATGAGAGAAAATTATAAATGTAAATTTTTAAAAATAAACGTCAACTTATTCTTAGTAACAGTTGAACTTGTAAATCGACTGAGTTTATCCAATCGGGTCGGCCTGGACGCCCTTTGCACGACTTTACATTAATTTTGAATGACTAATGGGATTGCCTGTCATGGCGATCAATCGGCGCAATGCCATTGTCGATTAGTTCTTTTTTTTTTTCATTTTTTTCCTTATGACCGGCTCTTCATAAATGCCTAAACCCTAAACCATTTTTTTTAATGCCAAAAGTGATGTTAATTAATCACTTACAGTAGTAGTATAGGTTTGTATTGCATTTTTTTCAATGGGGCAATGATATCATTTCCGGTCACTGGAATAAATTTTTTTCTTTTTTTTTTTGTTTTGAGTCACAGCCTAAGTCGCATTGTAGAATGCGGCGTATGTACATTCCGCAATACCATTACGGTTCTATGTAATTAACATATAATTAATAAGACCGCAATGAGAAATCTGATCACTTCTCCTCATTTAATGTTCACCTCTACGTCCCTCTTTGTTCACAAAAATAAGCACCATGAGCTACATAGCAAAATCTTATTACTAACAGAGATATTGTATCATTTCCAAGACCTTGCACTAATTGTCTTGTGCACAATACATTACTGTAGTTTTATATTAGGTCAATGAAGGTTTTGACTCTCGAAACAGTTAAGTACAGCTGTTAACCTATCTTCATCAATTAAACATTCAATCGCATTAATTGGATCATAACTTTTGACTATAATTTGAATCTCGTCTCAGTAGAGAAAAGTCGCGCAAAATAAAAATATAACTCACGGGTAGTAGGTTCTCTCATAGTCTTGTTGTGTTTGGAGTTATGTGGCAATTAATCAAATGGAAAATAAAAAATAGTTTTAGATATGATATGATTTTGTTCATATAACTTTTCATTTAGTTATGTCTGATTAGGTTTATTTTTAAATAATTAATATAATTTATACGAGATTCGATCCCTCATAAATCAATCCATAATCATTAGTATGAGATAAATGTTTTAATCAATTAAATACGTCTTGATTATGCGATTAATTTTATAGCTATTCACGATTTGCTAATTTCATTATATTTTAATATAGATAGATGTCAATTTGA
>JANIEQ010001928.1:0-32947 GCA_024708375.1 Oxalis stricta
ATAGTTTTCCTCGCTGATTTCGAATTAGCTGTCGAGATCGATTAACAATGGCTGCTGTGGAGGAGAACACGCAATTGACGACCATACCTGAGGTGATATTGAAGAAGAGGGAGGAGCAAAGACAGCAATGAAGCATTGGCAATCCTCCGCCGGAACCAATTGCAGTTGGGGAAAGAAAGCGCCGTCGCCAAGAAAAGGAAGTCCGGTGAGATCATCAAACGTCCTGAAGACTTCGTCTTGGAATTCCGTGCCAAGTAAACGCTCTTTACGCTCTGGCGATTCATAAAGTTTTCATGTTTTAATTAGCTATAGGAAATTGACTGTGTTTTGTTAATCCTAGAATTGATTAAGTATTTCACTGTTTGTAACCTGTTAGGATTGCATTTGATAGTTATGTTACTTCTTTTGTAATTTGTAAGTGAACTGGACCTTATTCGAATGAAGCAGAGGGTTAAGAGAGCAAGGAAAGCTCTTACCACACCTGAGTTCTCAATTGCTCTTTATTGTACGCATACAAGGGTGAGTCGTGTTATTTTGATCTTTTCCTTCGATACTATTCGACATACTGTTATGTTATCATCCTGATATTGCCGTTCATTTTGTTTTCAGAAAAAATGATATGCATCCAAGCACTAGGAAGGCTCTTTATAGCTTGAGGTTGAGAAAAGTCTTTGATGGTGTCTTTATAAAGGCCACTGATAGTGTTATGCAGAAGCTGCAAAAAGGTGGAGCCATATGTAACTTATGGGTAAGTAACAGGGATATAAATATTATGTATAATTTTTATTGATGTGGATGTACCACCAAAATTGAAGATTTATAAAATTGATTATCGGTTCTGTTTGCTTGTTTTCCAAAGGTATCCGAATGTTAAGAATGTGAAAGACCTCATTTACAAGAAGGGTTATGCTCTGGTAGACAAGGAAAAAATTCCTCTAACAGATAACAACGTCATCGAACAGGTATTCATGTTGTTTGAATTTTCAACGTTAATACTTGTAATGATCGTATAAATTTCGGAGAGTAAGTTGATTTTTCTCCGACCCTATTGATTTTCAGGCACTAGGGAAACATGGCATCATATGTATAGAGGATATGGTGCATGAAATCACAACAGTGGGTGCCCACTTTAAAGAAGTCATCGGATTCTTGGGCCCTTTGCTCTGAAGAAACCAGAAGGGTTGCAAGGAAGTAAGAAGAGATTCACAGATGGAGGAGACACGGGTAATCGGGAGGATGCCAACAATGATCTGATCAACAAAATGAACTAGACTTAAGTTTAGAGTAAAATGCTTGTCGAATACAGTACTCTCAAGTACCTTTTGGTGTTGTGCAACTAAAATTTTGACAGCAAAACCTTTCTATACAGCTTGTAACTTAGTTCTTCCAATATTTATGTTATTCAATCTATTTTGTTCTCCTTTGTTTGAATCGGATGTGATTGTTTACCGTATTACTTCTTGATAAAGATATCTGTAAGCAGAGAACATTGTTTTCTTTGGCTTGTAGTAGGTGTTAGCTTAATGTTGAAATCTCGTTTATGTCAAGAGTGGAAGCTTAGAAGGCTCTATGAATGTAGGAATGTCATCTATGTCATCTACATTGCGTCTTTAGATTTGATTCTTAGATATTACAAGTGGAATGCGAACTTCAAGTTGAACATTGATCAAACAGGCGAAACGAAAAAAGTTCGAACCTTTACTGATCAACGATTTCTCGGAACTGAAGCGTTTGAGCATTTTTGAGTGAAGTGTATGTAAAAAGGTCAACACTTACAAAATTATGATTTTGAGCAAACCTTAAATCCTCCCTTCCCACCATTTTTTAGTTTCTTCTTACAATTTCAATGGAGGACGATACCATAGACAAAGATCCTTGGCTAGCACTAGACAAGCTCTACCATGTTCTATTCTGCTTCTCCTTTGCCTCTTTTATTCTCTACACTATCTTCTCTCAGTCGTTACTCGTTTCTCAGACGTCACTCTATAATGGTCGGATCCACCCTCTCCTCCTGCCGGCGGCGCCAAGGAGGCCGCCGATCAGTTTGGCATCTTCCCATCCGCCGGCGCTTCTTCAAGAGACGCTGTGGCGGACGTCGTCGGCGTCATCCTTGCTGGTTTCATCCTTTCTTTGTGGAAGAAGCGTGGAAGATCTGATTCGGATCACCGGGTTTTACCCATTTGAGATGGGTTCGGGTGATTGGAAATTGGAATGATGGGGAGGTAGTCAGATTGAGGTTCCGGCGAGAAAAAGTTTGGATTTTTACTTTTTAAGTGATTCTTGGGGTAATTAGTTTGAGTTTTTCTCATTTACAATTCTGAATTAGAGTATAATCACATAATGTTGTAACAAAAATCAGTCTGTTATATTGCATAGTCATATTGATCTGTAACTGACATTGGCAATGTTTTAAAAGATCCTTAAAAGAACATCTATAGAACTGTAAGCTTAGTTTGGACTTTGGAGTAACTGAATTTTAGGTTCCTACAACAACTTTGGAGTTTAGCATTGCTAAATTCTCTGTCCGAAAGTACTTATCAATTGTATTACATGCATATTGCGGCCGCAACAGGCGCTATTGCGCTATTTCGTTGTTGATGGGTCTCGCTGCAATCCCGCAACGGCACCCACATTTTGCAAAATATTCCGGGTTTTGGGCCACTGCAATTTTCTGCAATGCGCAGTTGATAGCATGGGAAAAATCGACAACTGTTTTGGAGACGAATGTAATATATGTGTGAAATGATACAACTTTCTCAAGGAGTTTAGACCTCAATCTACTCTCAACTTTCATTATCAACACAAAATACAGATACAAGCTCTCAAAAACATGTGCTTACTCTTTTTTTTTTTCCTTCAGTTTTACAAGTTAGCAATATATGATTACTCTTTTGTTCTCTGCATATATATATACACTTAATACTATTATACAAATGCAAGATGTCCACTTATTGATTTTCATTTGCTTTGTCCCCTGATCAGATCAGAATGCACGGTTGATATCATCTTCTAAAACTTCTGACGGGCTTATCATCTTCTCAGGCAGTTTAACGGGCAGTATACGTTCCTGCCTCCACATAAAGCTCCGAGGATCGGAGCAGTGAGATAAACCCATATGGCTTTATAGTTACTTGCAGCTATGGCTGGTCCTAATGTTCTAACCGGATTCATTGAGCCTCCTGTTGTTGGCCTGCAGAAAACATTACAAAAGCAGTTCAGTTCATTGTATTTAGACATGCATCTATCTGCCTTTTGGTATAAGCTCCATTACAGAATATGAATTTGTAGAAATATAGAATCTTTATAAAAAATTCTGTTGGACGGTGCAAGACCATCTGCCTTTACTGAAAATTTCAGAGGCCCGTATGCAATTGCAAGGTAGTCCAATTCTAAATCTTAGCATCGGACACTCCTACGTTTCAAAATGGCTGGGTGTTCCACACCAGTTCATGCCTCTTGGAGCGGGTTGGTGCTGACGCGTAGGATTACTTTACCAATTTTGGTCCTAATAAAATAAAATTAATAATTTGGTCCTTACTAAAATATATTGCTGGAGCTATGCTATGCACTTCTAAACTTTTATCAGTTTTCCATTTTAGTCCCTTATTTTTCTAATGTTATTTTCAGGTCAATTATCATTTTTACCTTCCTACCGCTCTACATTCCACATCCGTTTCTAGACAGGAACGTAATTTTGACTACCTTATCCATATGGGTTGGCCATTTCTGATCATAAACCGATTTAAAATCGAACTAGTTTCTGGAACCGTTTCCGATTGGAATTGACCGATGACTAGGCTATTGTATTGTATAGTAGCTAGAAGGCTGGTTGGTGTGTTAGTATTGCATAATTGGATGTGGAGCCTATATAATCACGTGTATGGGTTTTATTTTTAATTTTTTTATAATGTAGGAAAATAACAAATCTCTTCTATTATTAAAATTAAAATTGTGAAGAGATTAAGGGACAAACCCGGCGATAAGTATGTTGAGCATGACAGTTGCTCCTACGGCGATTCCCTGCCAGCTCCCCAACCTGCAATTTTACAATATCATACAAAGATTCCTTAAATTACTTGGCTATGCACGTTTAATAAGATCGTAGAATCAAACCAAGGTTATCGAGTCGAAATCTCAATAAAATGACGATCCTCGAATAGTAACCTAGTCCTCTAATTTAGGTCCAAAATCGAAACATAAAAATTGTGAGTGTTATCCATAATATAGTCTACAATTCGAAAACGGATTACAAACGAGATGAGAACATATTCTATCTATATCTATTTTGCATTTTCGCCATAAGTGGACACAGAGATAGTCACACAGACAACGACTTGCAATGGTCAATGGTAGTTACTGACCTCAATAATACCTACATCTAACTTATACTATTTTTTTTTATGAAAATCTAACTTATACTACTACTATTATTTAATTCCTTGCATGCATCTAGAGTTTGGTATTTAATTATTTAAATTGTTTTAATTACAATAAAAAATATAATATATAAATTTTATTAGGAATAATTTTTTAAATAATAAATGAAAAATTGATTAGAAATAAAATTATTATATTAAAAAAAATTGATAGAATTTTATCAGGAATCATTATGTTATTATTGTGTTTTGATTTTCTAATTAGATATGAAAAAAATAAAATAATATTATTGACTTAAAATTATAACTTAAAATTTAATTAAAATTTAAAATTTTAAAATATATATATTAAATTATTATTCGTTAATAAAACGTCACGTGATGTGTTGAATGTTGAATACAATAAAATTTTAAATTAAAATTGTAATTATAATAAATTAAAAATTAAAAATTTCGCCTATAAAATAAAATAATAAGATAAAATATGATGAACTTTTGTGTTTTTTCTTGATAGAAGATCGCACACATGCAAGTGATGTCAAGTTGACTCGTGTCTAGATCGGGCCCTTAATTAATAAATTAATTATTAGCTTCGAAGTACTGGTTGATCTATTAATTAATTAGCTTAATGATAAAAAAGAAATATTTGTTTAATTACTTTTAATTAATTAAGCGATGGAAGAGATCGCACACATGCAATTGAGTGGACTTACAGCTCTAGTGTCGGTGGCGACGGCGGTGACAACAAACATGAGATTAAAGCTAATTATAAACTCCAAAGCAAATGCTTGGCCGTCTCCTCCCGACGGAACCGTCACTCCTCCGCCCATGAACGGATGAAACACCACTTTTAACAGAAATCCGGCACATAACGATGCCATCACCTGTGCTCCTATATATACCGGTACCTGAAAAATATTTAACAACATAGTCGCTGTGATCGTTTATTAATTAGATGAAAACTGTAGACCAAACGCATCATTAACTATATAAAAACAAAAACTATAATCGTGATCTTAATTTAAATCAAATTAAATACTATATACGTACTTGTTTCCATGGGAAATGTTTGAGAGCGGCGAAGGAAATGGTGATAGCCGGGTTAAGATGAGCACCGGAGATATGGCCGGTGGAGAGGATGATGATCATAACGGCGAGTCCACTAGAGGCGGCACATCCAATAAGTGTCTCCGAGCCATTAGTCTTTTGGTTGACAATGGCTGCCCCAGTGGCAGCAAATATTAGTATGAGTGTGCCTATGAACTCAGCTCCGACCTGTATCATGATACAAGAATTTGAGACTAAAACTGCATGTATTATCGATACAGAAGGAGTATATATGCCTTATGTTTTAAAGATTACGTACTTTTCGGGCAAGGGAGACCGGAGGAGAGGGCAATGCGCAAGAGACGGGAGGGAGATCGCGTCCTTCTTCTAAAGCCCAATCTTGGACTGTAAAGCATTTACAAGTGCTCTTGAGTAGGGATGATTTCGTGATACGACCGAAAGTTCGATGATCTCCTGATGATTTTCCGAAAGTGGAGCACCTAGGAGTTCCCGGTGTTGCTGGCGTTGAAGGAGCTGATGGAACTTCTTCATTTGGATCCATGATCAATAATTCAATATTTATAATATTGTAGGGAAAGAGAGAGAGATAGCTCTTGTTGTTTGTTGGTTTTGTCTCTATGTAATTTGGGAGTGTAGTTATGCAATATTTATACTCAATTCATGTGACATGGACGTAGAAAGTTGACTTGTAGAATATATCCTCTCGTCGAGAGAAATTATCAGTGCACGACACATCTACCCATAAAATAAAATATATGTGCCATAAAATGTATCTGGTGTATATATATAATTTTTTTAATTCGCGCTATAATATTCATGTATATTTTCACTAGGATTTATGTAAGAGAGAAAAAATCCAAACTGCGTTATATTTTTCCTAACTTATATACATATCTATATTCCAATTTATATACATATTCATATTTCGATTTATAATTTTTTTAATCAATTTAAATTATATATAATAAATTAGTCCTTTCAAACTCTATACAATTTTAAATAACTCGTTTGTAGAGAGTTTATTTCGATCGACGATTAAAATATATTCGAATAATCATTTGAGCTCGATTTATGTTTGTTCAGTGGTTTGGAACTGCTGGAAAGGAATTACTTCAAGGAAATGAAAGGCTGTGGCTGTGGCTGTGGACAAAGGCCCGCAAAGGCTTTTCAAAGTGGAATCGTGGAAGTGGGGCATCTTTTTTATTTAATTTCCATTTCTTATATTGCGACCAAAGTCTTTTTCGGACAATAAAGATCGATCCATCGGTTTCATTTAGTTCAATTTCAACTATTTAATTTAATTTGAATCATAATCGAAAGTTTTCGTGTGCCACTTAAACAGTATTTATATATAGATGTTCATATTTCCTGTCTATAAGAATTTCCTTTTAATTTTTGGTATATCACAAATATATGATATCATCATGGTTTAATTACATATCACAAATATACTCCATTCAGACCACTTCAAATATTTCATTACAAATTTTTAAAAATAATTAATAATATAAAAAATTATTTAGTTCTACTCCATTATTTATTATTAAAAATTATAAATATTTATTTAAAATAAAATAATAATTAAAATAAATATAAATATAATATTAAAAAAATTTAAATATATATAAATTTCATAAAAAAATACATAAAATAGACTAAAATAAATTTTATTATGAAATATTCGAAGATGACCGGTAGGGTATGATTTACTGATAACTTTATAAGTCTTTGATCAATTATTAAGACGCAATATTTTGACAATGGTGCATGCAAGTCTTTGAAAATTATATTTTTGTATCCTATAAAGCCATCCTCATCTAGCAACTAGCAAGTCAGAATAAGCTACGCCCTATAATTAATTAGTTTAAGTTAATGGCATAAAATTTTGTACAGAGTAACATATCTGACTTCAGAATATTGTGATTATGAGAAAGGAAAGAACATTAATTATATAGTTTAAGTTAATGACATAAAATTTAATTAAGGATAGTTAAATATAATGTTGTATCTTTAATTATGCCTAATCAATGGTGTTTTAAAGCTTCAATTGAGAACCAACCATCAATTCATCTTAATTTGAGTCTGAGAAGAAAAAGTAGCCGTTTATGAAAGAACCCCTGTTATTAGTTTTCTTCTTTCATATTGTAGGATTTCTCTTTATTTTCGAAATTTACGAAAATCATAATTTATGAAAGAATTACTCAGTACTGTATGAAGGCTTCTTGTTCTACTACCTTCACATTCGTTATATATATGCATATAAAACAGTAAGTTTTAAAATTGAAAGATTATAGAGCCTCCATCAATATTAGTAGGTTGATTGTTCAATTAGAATCTTTCAATTTCTATTTTTATCTATTAAATTCAAATGTATTTAAAAAATTAAAATGAAAAGCTGGGGTGGTTGAGATAAAAAAAATGGAAAGGTATGATGATTAGCAATTAAGGGTTTTTATAAATAGACATAATGATAAAATTATTTTTATTTTTTTTTCTTGGAATAATAATCTATGGTCCTTTCTTATTTTGATTTTCTAGGCCTAAATTCTTCAATGATAGATTAGGACAACGACAACGAGAATTTTGATCTCTTGATGGTATGAAATTCGAGATATTAAAAGAGGAGAAAGCTATATAAAATTCAAACGATTTCAAAGTTGATAAGTGAATACTCTCAAAGATGGAAGAAGTCGATGTCATTTCATGTGTAGCACTATGTCTCAGATTCTACTAAAACTAATATACAATATGTCCAAATTAATTATTGATTAGGCTAATTCTTTGTTTGTATTATAATGATAATATGATAAATGTCGGTAGTGAATGCATGCGTTGTAGTAATGCGAGAAAAATCTTTTTTTATTGGTGAAGAAAAGATGGAATATATGAGCAGTTGAAAAGATATCATGATTTATTTGTCAAGAGTGGTTCCTAATTTTTATCAACTCAATCAAAATAGTTTATCATCTATTATTTTTTATTCAAATTTTTTAGAAATTCGGGACAATCTCCGGACACTACACTAGTTTTAAGTAATATTTGACGTCTCAGGTTTTTGTTCATCAAAAGCCTGACTCACCTGACAAGGGAGCAGTACTGCCAATTTGTCAAAACCCTTTTTTATCGTTATCTAGGCATTATACCATATATACGAGCATCAAAGTCAATTATACAGTACTGTATTCTGTAAATCGAAGAGAAAAAAATATGTTTCTCTTCTCTTCTTCACTTTGATATTGATTTCTCCATTCATTATTAATAGCAGATGAATACGATTTATGTCTCAAAAGACATGATAGTTTTAAATCATATTTTATGAGATAGAGAGAGTAAATCCTATAGTAAAGTATTTGATAATCCTGAAACAGTACTTCCGTCTAACTGGAACATATGAAAGGATAAATGCCGTCCACATATATATTTGAGAGAATGATTCCAAATAAGTGTGGATATATACATTTAGCCGACGATCAATTGAGAGAAATAAAATTTATATTTGTCCAGACTAGACAATTATCGTTTCGTCTCGAACTTTTTATAGACTCAATTGATTATTTTCATTGGAGTCATAAAATCTTATATCTCCCTTCAAAATATCAATGAAATTGTAATATTTATTCAACAAAAAAAAATTGTCTACTCCTTAATGAACCGGTCAACTTCTCTACAAATACTTAGGAGGGTAAATTAGCTGATGTACATGTGAAAATGTTTTAGGCCGACCAATACTTGATAAGACGATCGATTGATTGACCATCGCCATGTGCTATATCTATACACAAACAAACATGCACAGAGCTATATAGGTAGAGGATAGAATTGTTTGTAGGCTTTCTTTTACAAATAGTGAGAGAGATCAGTGTGCAAACAAATTTATATTGGAGAGGAGAACCAAGAATTATATATATAGCTATAAGCTATGTATATTGGTGATTGATTGAGAGATTTATTTACCTTTCGTTTTTCTTTACGTAGAGATCGAATTAATACCATTTCAAGGTTGAAATTCAGACAACAAGATTAGGAGATAATGCTTCATGTCTGTTGCAAGATAAAGAATGAAAATAATTATACAATAATATTCATTTGATTGTCTCTGAAGAACCCTAATTTATGAAGACATATGGTTTTAGAATATTTATAGGTGGTACAAATTCCCTTTTTCATGTGAGCTTCTTGTGTCTGCTCACATAAAGTCATTTTCTATATATACTCATCCAATTGGTTTAAAATTTCTTTTTCTAATTGCTTTATTCTCGGCTAGCTTTCGAAGCTCTCTAGCTCTTTAATTTGTTATTCGACCTAGCTAGTGTTTTCAATACAACGTTTAAACATTGTAGCACCACTAATTAAAAAATGGGTTTTTCTTTAATCATAATTAAAACTTCTTTACTAATCTAATGATTAAAATATCGTATAATTTTAAATCTCGAACGTTAAAAAAACCTTCATAATTTCTATGACATAGATCATATTAAGAGCATGCAAAAAAATTGATGACTCTTTAGTTTAACAAATAAAAATCCCGTTATACCAAATAATTAGTTAGCTAGCAGACTTTTATTTTTATTTTGAAGTGGCATAAAATGATTATGTCTCGCACTTATAAGAGTTTCATGTATTTAGCAATCCATCTTATATACTATATACTTCATGAAATTAATTCTAGAAGTCAACTTCGTGGCATTAATGTGTGGATCTCTTGGATAGTACTATTATGTCATGTGTTGTCCAACAGTCCAAGGTTTTGTCATTTTTAAAAGAGATTAGAGCATCAGAGTCCATAAACTTTTCTCTAACTAACAGCCAACTCCATGAGTTGTACTTTGTAACATTTAGCTCCATAAACTTTGTTTTCGTTTGATACATGGGTCCACACTGTTAAGTATGTTGACGAAAATTGTTGCGTAGGTAGGATGCCGAGTCTATATTTAACTGACAACTCAACATACTTAACGACTGTTCAACAGGACGTGGGCACATTTGTTAGACGAAATTAAAGTTTATGGAGCCAAATGTAAGAAAGTATTAGTTCGTGGGATTGACTGTTGGTTGAGCGAAAGTTTATGGACCTGTGATTTCCTTGCACAATTTATATGTACTTATATTGAGGCATATTAAAGAAATAGTTTTTTTTGGGATGAAGACGAAACATATTGAATATTTTTTATGTCCCAATTTGTTGTTCATTGAATGAATCCAGACCAAATAATATCTCCACTCTAGTAATTATTTTTATTTATAAGTGAGAATAATTGTTGGCTTTATTTTTTCAAAAATGAAGATGGAAATGAATTGATCAAAACAATTGTTTTATATGTGGGACTACATAAAGGCTAGCTTGTGTAAATTACAAGTCTTTGTCGAGCAACATCTCACGTTTAATTCTCGAAGATTCATACATTGATGGGATCCAATCCACAAAAACGTTGTTTAATTAGAATTTTGAATTTAATCATAGTGGACCTCAAATTCTTTTATCATTGCAAATATGCTATGGTTCACACTATTTAGAACATATTATTTCTCGATTTAGTATTTCTTTTTTCCGAAAAAATGGTTTGTAAATTGTTGCTATCAAATAGTCAAAAAGATTATTCCCTTCTGTCAATACATATCAATACATGTTGTTTTAAAATTTTTATTTTATCTAAAAATATATGATTTTTAGACATATTTTAGATAAAAATTGATATCTTTACTCTTTTACCCTCAGATAAATATATACACACTTCCACACATATTTTCATTTCACTCCACTCTCTGCTACATCTTCTATCGAATTCGCCGTTACGGGGGCCGCCGTCGATCGTCATCGGGTTTCTGTAAGTTTCATGCGATCGGCTCGTTTCGACGATCTGGAAGACGTTAGTGGTGTTAGTTTTCTCTAATTCCATCTCGTTACGTCTAGATCTGAGTTTTAAGTCGGCGGCTGTGGTGGCGGAGGCTCTCGTTCGCGTCGAGGTGGCTCGGCTCATCAGATCTTCTTCTACATCATCTTCGTCGTTCATTCTTACGTAGTCCGTCAGCCTCTCTCCTATAAAAACTCAGAGAATCTGGGCCAATGGCCATACAATCATCTTCGTTGCTCCTTCTCCGAATAACCTCCTCATGTTGGTTGGTTCAATCTTGCAAGTTTGATTACAATATCGTCGTCCAATCTTGCAGGTGTGATTTCAATTTCATGGTACTCTATCAGATCTGAGTTGAATCCTTAATTGATTATTGGGTTCGATTGTACGGAGTTTTGATTTTGGGTTATAATCGAATTCTTGTGGTGGTGAAGTAGTTGTGGTGGTACCGACGAGGTGAACTGTGATTTAATTGGAATTGGGTTCTTGGCGGTGGTATCGTCGAGGTGTTTGAACGGAACTGAAATCCACACAGTCGTGTGTAGACTTTTGCTGACTGTAATTGTTTTTCTTCATTAGGGGTATTTTCGTCCGACACTGCTGATATTTCGTACAGTTATATGTGCCAAAATGCTTAAAATCGAGGAGGGATTATTTTGGGACTTCATCATGCCTTATTTAAAACAAAAATTTATTCACTTAAATTGAACGAAAATAGGGACCAGAAATTCATTTGAAAATGGCTAGCACTTGTATTGTAAACCATACATTTAACAACTTTAAGTACCTTTTGCAAGTTGTAAATTATGGTGAGCAATGTTATGTAACGTAATGTATAAAAACATATATTTGGACTTAATTGATACTAATTATTAGTCTCTTGTGTAGACAAATTAAGGAATTCAATTAAGTATGCTTTTTAATGTTGAAGTTCAAGGGCATTTTTGCTTGCAATTAATTAAACTAAACGAAGAAGATTTGACAAAAAAAACAACTCGACGTTAAATAAGTCGAGCCAACACGTATATAAAAATAAATTAAACCTAACTTTCTAATTTCGAGACCTATTTTTACTCTTAAGAAAAATGCGAGATGGTCATAGAAAGCCCATAGGATACGTTCTTGCTTAGAATGAATAAAGCCAATGGGCCTCATTCACCACCCTAAATAAGTACATCACATCTTTTAACAATCCGGCCATTTAGCCGAATTGATAGAGCCCAAGTATTTATTTATTTAATTATTTATTTATTGATGATAATCAAGTTCATTATATATTATTTTATTTGTCTCATTTAATTTTTGTTTAAATATGTATTTGATATTGAGATTTGATATTGAGACACTCTAGATTCTCAACCTATCAGGTGGGTACCAACAAGAAAATCAGAGCCAACTTTAATTTAACTTAATTTACCTAGCTGTAAAAAAGAAGTAAATGGTACAGTCAAATTAAATAGTGTGTTTGATTACCCGTCAGCGTCATTTCAAATTCGTTGGCAGCAGCAAATAACTAGCAACGCATATTTTTTTACCATGACCGTATGAGGTCATTTTCGTAACTTCCACCATCTCTCATGTTCTCCGTACATCCACGTGTCAATAAGTGCAATTGCAAAAGCAAGCCCAGCTGAAACTAGTAAAAACCAATTTGATCTATCACCAATAAGCAGACTGAGCTCTTTTCTCCATAGCCGTTCTCTCCTCCATTTTGGTTGCTCTCGTCTCTCTTCTCTGTATCTCTCTGCGGCTGTGTTTTTTGATATATGTTTTGTTTAAATGCTGCGATTATTGATAAAATCTGGCCTAGGGTTTAGCTGATTTAGCGATTTTCAGTGGTTATAAATGAGATGTACTTTCCGACGGCTTCATTTTACGTTTTTTTCGGTTTAATCTATGTTTATAGAGTTTTGATTTGTGAATGCTAATGACTTGATTTTGAACACCTCTTGTTTATTCTGTAAGGCGAAAATGGAGATCATTAATAAGCTGTTGCGTTTAGAGCAAAGTAGAAAGCGCTTTTGTTGTTTTACTGTTGTTGTTTATGTCATGATTTGATTACATGTGTCCAGAATATCAAAGAGGATTCTCGATTTCTAGCTCCAGAATTGTGTGAATTTAATTTTTTACGTTTCATAAGTTTCGTGGTATGTATATGGAAAATTGTCTGTTGTTGGTTATTTAGTATTAGGTGGAAACCAATTGAATGAACCAATGCATGATGCCAACAGTTTTGCGTCCTGTTATGTACATGTTGGCAGCTACTGGCTCTTTTTGGATTCTCAACCTCTTTGAATTTCTTATGTCTTAGCTGCTCTCCCAATTAACTTCTCATGTTTTGATTTACCTGATTTCAGTTTTGCGCAATCAGCTTAAGATGAGTAGCAGCTCAGAAGAAATGTCTGATAGTTAGTGACTCTGAGCTGATGAATATATGGAAAAACCATACCAACAGCTCAAGGATGGTATCTTGAAGGTGAAAGTGAATGGCACTCTGAGATGTCCGTTCTGTGGGCAAAAAGAAGCAGGACTACAAGTTCAAAGATCTGCTTCAACATGCTTCTGGAGTGGGGAAAGGTTCAGCTAACAGAAGCGGACACCAGAAGGCCAATCATCTTGCCTTGGCAAAGCACTTGGAGACTGATCTTGCAAGTGAAGCTGACTCGACTCAGATTCTATCTGTTCAAAGGCCTGTCAGCCAGCCTAAGGTGCATGATGATCGACACGTGTGGCCTTGGATGGTGGATCTTAGTTAATGTGGAAACCAAAGGCAAGGACAGCGAGTATTAGCTTCAAATTTACCAAGCATAAAACCAGTGAGGTTCATATTCTTCCAAATGAAGGAACTTCATTGGCATGCCATCGTCCAAATTCAGTCCTGATTGGGATGGCTTCTATGAGAGCTACGGCATTTGAAAAGTGAGTTCAAACTGAGTTGCACTGAAAGAAGGATTGGAATATGGTGAAGAACAATCCTCCTCCAGGCATCTACGGCTGGTGTGCTCGTATTGATGGACCATGACTTGGATGGCGTTGTTGGGGAGTATCTTCGGAGGGAAGGAAAGCTGAGAACAATTACTGACATTGTTGAAGAAGTTAACCAAGACAAGAAAAGTGCTCTGGCAGAACCTGACTAGTAAGATTGATGTAACCAATCCAAAGTCTGAGCGAGATGCACCACAGGTACAATGAAAAGAACCTGTCCCTAACAGAATGCTTCAAGAGAAAGATCGTTTGCATGTTTCTTTTGTTGAAGGTCTGTTCCTCTCTCTCTCCATTGTGTATTTTTGTCTTCACGGTTTTCTGTATGACCATAATCTGCTTATATTCTAGAATGTATCTTGCCTTTTTTTCTTCAGCACGAGTTTTTAATGTTTCAAAGGTCACAAAGCTCTTATATAAAATGTCATTATTATGGTGCAATAACAATAATATACATTTCATACAGAAATGTACTCTGTATGGCTGGTACACCATGCTCGATTCTCCAAACTGTTGTTTTTGCTTTGATTCTTAATTCACTGCTTTCATTTCACGCTTCACTCATGTGTATTGTTTTCTAAGCTTATGACCACATGCCAGATTCAATTTGTCTAGTTGCTGTTTGATTCTCCAAGCTGGTGATTGATAGGTTATGTGTTTCATTTGTTTTCTTTGGCAGAGACTTAAAGTTTGCAGCTGCAAGCAAGGCAAAATCTTGAAAGGGTCTTAAGAGAGCAAAGATAGACTGACTCATGGATTTGGAGAGCAAGAAAAGAAAACTTGATGAGTGGAGCAGAGAATTGAACAAAAGAGAAGTTCTAACCGAGCTGGAGAAACAGAAACTTGATGAAGATAGGAGAAAGGTGTTTTGCATCATATTCTAATCAATTCTCATCTTCTTAAACACGTTTGTTCATTCAAAACGTTTTCTGTTTTTTATGAAGTATTCAGAACGTACATATTTGTTCTGTTTCTGGATTCAGTTTTATATTCCAATAAATCAAGATTCTGAATGTAGCACTGACATTGGTGTTGTATTTTCAGAATGAAGCAATAAACAGCTCCCTTAACAAGGCTTCGCTTGACAGAAAAAGACTCAGATGAAAATGTCTCCAGATTGCTTGAAGAGCAAAAGGTCCTTAGGTTCAAGAGCATTTACCATTTTATATCTTCCAGTGCTCGTAAAATTTTCAAAGCAATGTAGCACTTATTTACTGCCATTTTCATATCTCAGAGGGAGAAAGAGGAGGCCCTTAACAAGATACTGAAGTTAGAAAGGAACCCACATTAAGCAAGAATTGGAAATGGAAATCCAAGAACTAAAAGGACGAAGTTAAAGGTGATGGAGCACCTGGGAGATGATTCAGCTGTTCAGAAGAAGGTGAAAGAGATGAAATTGGAGCTTGAAAGAGTCTCTGAAGGACCATGAACACTACCCTGATGGTCAAAGAGCGAGATATGCAACTGATGAGATACAAGAAGCTCGAAAAGAACTACTTGAGAGTATTCTTTCTTTATCTATGGATTTATTTATTTTGCTAATCCCATTGATCTTGTTACAATTTCATCTCAGGTGCTTTACACATTTACAAAAATGACAACAGTTGACACTTAAATGTATGGGTATCCAGTAACATAAAGTGCATTTGCTCACTGATGAAAGATACTTAATAGTTAGTTGTTTGGCTCTGCAAATACCCTCAATCAGGCTGTTAAACCTATAGATAATTAAAGCTAAGCTTGGATCAAGTTTGTTAGTTGTTCAGGCGTTTATATAAATGTGGACAATGAATTTACCAAAGAGGATTTTGTTGTCATTCAGGGTATGAAAGATTTGTTCGGAGTCAGGGAACATTATCGGAATAAAATAGAATGGGCGATATCGACAAGAAAGCATTTCTGAGTACATGCTAAGCAGAGGTTTTCTATCAGATGAATATCAAGTCGAGGCTTCTACTTCTATGTAGCATGTGGCAAGAGAATCTAAAAAATCCCCAATGGCACCCATTCATGTTCAAACAAGTGAATGGGAGAACGGAGGTTTGAAATTTGTGTGTTTTTAATTGTTTACTTTTGCATTATTATAATTATCACTCTGGTGAGACATTGGTAACTTAATATATATAGCAGTGGTGCTCCTTTTGTGCAGGTGAGATAGTAAACGAAAACGATAGGAGAAACTGAAAAAACTGAGGGCAGAATGGGGGAGACGAGATTTACAATGCTGTTGCTGTGGCATTGAAAGAACTGAATGAAGTATAATGGAAGTGGGAGGTACCCCTGTTCCTGGAACTTTGGAACTTCAAAGATAACAGAAAAGCCACTATTAAGGAAGTGGTTACCTACATCCATCAAGCAAATTAAGACCCTCCAAGAGAAAGAGGTGATGAGCTGGTTTCAAAGATTGTGTTGTCTATGGATGAATGAATGCTGGAGTCGTGTTTTACTTTTCTAAGACATTTGTTCGTAAGTGGTCTATCAATTCTTACTATGGCCCATCTCATCCCTAACAACTGTGAAACTGTCAATTTGGACCCCTCTAATTTATCGTATAAAATAACTTGATGATGGTGGTTGCTGGTTAATAACTTGATGATGGTGTTACTGGTTACTAACAAGTTTGCTTCTGGGTGGAAATTTTACCTTTTTCTCTTTTGACAAGTTAGAAAATTTCTTTAAGTAGCAAGTTCTTTTAAAAATAATTGCAGTATAAAATAAGACGGAAATCGAAATTTGGTCCCTGCTGTTTTACGATTTAGACAGTTTATCCCTGAACTTATGTCGTAGTTATTTTTTACTTTTCCATTAGTTAGAACATGAGCTAGCAAAACCTCAACAATGTCCTCTATTTCTACATGTTTTTGTTGTTTCAAGGTCTGTCATTTGAGATAGCTAGTTAGTCCGATTGGATGTTTTAAATGAATGAAGCTTCGACTTGGGTGGATTATATTTATATATATATATATAAAAAATTCTAAGATACTGCGGGGGAATAACAAAATTTATATTTATCAAGTTCAGTTGTTAAGAAAAATCCAAAAAATTCTGATCAAACAAACCAAAAGAAACCCAAAATTTTCGGTTTTTTATTTTATTTTTTAATCTCTCTCTCCTCAGAATTCAAAAATCTCAACGAATTTTTCCTGGAAACAAACAAACAGACTTAACTAACAAACCAAATGAAAAAAAAGAAAAAAAAGAACCGAATAATCGAGGCGGCCTTACGTTTTGACATATCTCAGTTATATTTCTTTCTTTTCGTGTTTTTTATTTATTCAAAGCCGATAAGGGGAAGGAGGAGTGAGAGAGAAACAGAGACCTCGTAAATTTCTTCTCTCTCTGGATGTTTGTTTCTCTCTCTAGAATCAAAGATCTCTTCTTTTTGAGGTTAGTCACAATTCAACCTCTTTTAAGCTCTTAAGGTGCGTTCGTTTGCCACGTCTCGAACATTCGTTCGTGCGTCTCTTAACTATGTTCCATAATAATGTTAAAGCTTTCATTTTTAGCTTTGGATTGAAATTTTCCATTTTTTGTTGTATTTGTTTATGTTTTTTGCAGATCTATTGGAATCAATCGGTTCAGAAATTTTTTCTTGTTGAATTAGATTTTTCTAATTAGGAATAATTAAAAATGTCTCTTTTACCGAAGAATGATTTAATCCAAATTCGTGAGGTTTGGAACGACAATCTCGAATCTGAATTCGCATTGATACGAGAAGTCGTCGACGATTTCCCATTCGTCGCCATGGATACAGAAGTTTCCCGGCATTGTGTTACGGCCAGTCGGAAATTTCAAGAACAGCTACGATTACCATTACCAAACATTGAAAGATAATGTCGATATGCTGAAATTGATTCAATTAGGCTTGACATTTTCCGACGAACATGGCAATCTACCAACATGTGGCACTGATAAATATTGCATTTGGCAATTCAACTTTCGAGAGTTCAATGTAAACTAGGACATCTTCGCTAACGATTCGATCGAACTCTTACGACAAAGCGGAATCGATTTCAAGAAGAACAACGAGAAGGGAATCGACGCAGTCCGATTCGGAGAGCTTCTAATGTCGTCAGGAATAGTCTTAAACGATAATGTACATTGGGTGACATTTCACAGTGGATACGATTTTGGTTACTTGCTCAAGCTATTGACATGTCAGAATCCTACCAGATACACAATCAGGATTCTTTAGTTTGATAAATATGTATTTCCCAACAGTTTATGATATAAAGCATCTGATGAAGTTTTGTAATAGTCTTCATGGTGGATTGAACAAGCTCGCCGAGTTGTTGGAAGTCGAAAGAGTTGGGATTTGTCATCAGGCCGGATCGGATAGTTTACTCACGTCTTGTACTTTCAGGAAATTGAAGAGAATTTCTTTAGTGGCTCTTTGGAGAAATATGCTGGTGTCTTGTATGGTTTAGGTGTTGAGAATGGGCCAACTGCTCATTGAAGAGTTAAAAAGAAAAGAATTACCTTTAGAAATCGGCTTATAATTACTTTCATGACAGTAAAAATGTTCAGTGTACCTCCATGAAAACCATTTTGGCAGCAATTTTCCAATCTAAGATATCTTTTATACTTACATCATCTCTATTTTATTTTTCTTTGCTTATGCCATTCATTTATGCAGCCAGTTAAAAGATTGTTACTTTGTGCTGATCCGAGTTCGAGTCATGCAAACAACCTCCCCTTATAAACAGAAGGAAAGTCTCAGATACTCATGACATCACTCCCCCAAAGCGGCAAGCTCTAACGCATTGGGGTTTGCCCTGAGCTGACTTTTGTTACAAACTTTGCTATCTTTCTTTCCAAGCAAACCTTGGTTGTTGCTTCCAGTTGCCTTGGGTTGCAAGTTTCCTATGTCAGCAAAGAGTTTCAATTTGCAAAAGGAAAAAGCTTTGAAGCATGAAAAAGTAGGTTGGTGCACAATAAATCATCATATGAAATGGTATGGTAGGCCAAAAGGTTATTAATTTACAGCTTATTTAATTATGGCCTTAAAGGAGAAGGGAATCTGTGGCACAAGGTTTGTGGCCACCACAGGACTCCTGACCACATATCTTCCATTATCATCTATCCAAATCAATTCACCATGGACCACTTCTTCCTTTAATAATTTAGGACCCTCCAAAATGAGCTTGTAACTTCGCTTCTCGTATTTCCGCTCAAACACCAACTTCTCCGGCTCCACCTTTACTTTTATTAAACCATCAAGTCCGCCAATTTCGCCGTGTAACTGAATCTTCCCTCTCCAATGTTAGTTACAGTCCTTCGAAATTCTCGCACTACGGTACCAGAATCTGTTGCTTCATCCTCATTGTTAAAGAAAGCTATGAAAGAAGGGTAGGGCAACCAAGATGTATCGGTTCATCATCGCACAATTATAATTACTAAGAGATGATCTTGTGATGGTTCTGATTTGAGAGCGAGTGTACTTCAATGTACAGAGAAGACTTACATAGTCATCCGGTACTGTTAGATCGTAGATAAGCCCCGGATCGATTGCCTTGTTAGGACTAACATGACCTGCTCCTATATCTAAAGGAGTCGCTGTCGATTGAAAGTTATCGCCGTAGGATGATGCAATAGCTTTGATGGGATGGAGAGTGTTATCTAATGGATCGGATGTTGTCATCATTGCTGATCGAATGGCTGCTGGACTCCAATCAGGGTGGGCCCTCTTGATTATCGCGACGATCCCCGCAATGTGCGGAGCGGCCATTGAAGTGCCTGATACGAGATTGAACTTGTTATGTAACTGAGTTTCAGTAACTGAACTCAGAGGACTCCATGAAGCCAGGACTAAAGTGCCGGGAGCCAAAATGTCAGGTTTTAAAACAAAGGGACAGTTTAGGAATGGTCCTCTTGAGCTGTAACGGTCGACTTTTGGTGCTGGCTTTGTTCCTATCCTGGTTTTATGGAAACCAAAGCTTGGCTGTTGGATTGCTATTCTGTTTTATGTAGGTTAGTACTTTATCCCCGTCTTCCAATCCTAGCAATGCAGCCGGAAACGAGCTGGTCGAAGGCAGAATTCTTCCAAAGAAGAAGAAGAAGTGGATAATTCGTTTGTAATGAAAATTGCTCCGAAAACTCTTGCAGAGATCATGTGCTCTACTTTGCTTTTGAAATTCGTATCGTCTCGGCACACGATAATCGTGTTCTTCGAATGCTTCTTCAATTCGTTCACATTTTTCGCAAAAATTCATTGAAATGATCGGGATTTGGCTTTGAGAGAAGTTTCCTGGATATAACGATGGAAATTGTAATTGAATTCCATTTCCTAATGTTAAAATCCCCCTTTGAATTCGCGATCAACGGTGCCTGCTCCGACGGTTATCAGCCACGGTGCGCCGTTAACCGCCGTCCAGTAGAATGGTCCATCATTCCCGGCAGAAGCTACCACGACCACACCCTTCTCAGCCGCTGCGAAGTGGCGACTGGCGACAGGATCGTCGGACATCGAACTCCGTCCACACTCAATCCAATCGATAACGAGTATATCGACTCACGTCAGCAATAGCTTGATCTATGGCAGCGACGACGTCGGAAGCGTTACACTCCTCCTCGCTCCAAACTGCTTTATAGATTGCTATATGAGCTCGAGGCGCCATTCCTCTTGCTCTGCCCATTGCATACCCGAAATACGACGCACCATTTACGTAATTGCCCCCAGCCGTCGATGAAGTATGAGTTCCGTGTCCGATCCTGTCTCGGGGAGAGTTAATCGAGATTCTCAACTTGGGATTATCAGCAAGGAGACCTCCTGTTGAAAAATGCGTGCACCGATGAGTTTCTTGTTACACAAGTAACTGTTATTGAAGTCGCATCTCCCTTTCCATTTCCTGGAATTTCACTCATTCCGCTGTCGCTAAAGCTCTCGCTCTCCGGCCAAACTCCAGAATCGACTACACCGATAATGACTCCTTGACCAGAATTCAAACCGCTGGAAGTGGAACTTAGGCCGAGTAAATTGGAGAAGTGTGAGTCGTATGCAGAGTTAGAACACGATTCAGGCGTAGACAAAAACATATCCCGATTTCCTCTTAAGGGCTGAAAGCTCACGAGTACTCAGGATTGCACAGAATCCATGAATCGATTTTGTGTAAGTGTAGAGATGTCTTGCGTTGGAAGAAACAGAGGAAAGGGTGGCCGAAAACCAATCATTGTGTGTAGAGAAGGCTTTCGGCATGGCTGATAAATCCATGTGGATAATGTAAGTCTGTGTTTTGGCGGTTACATTGACAGTTAAGAAAAGATTTAACAGAAATGTGCAGAAGATCAGCTTAGCAGCCATGAATGAGTGAGAAGCAGCAAGGTTTTAAGTTTTGCTACCAAATTAATAATGTAATTCCTGTATAACTACTCCCTCTTATTAGAATAGATGTTAATTTTTGATGATTTTTTTATCTTTAAATAGTTGTCGATTTTAGTATTTCAATGCACAATTTTCATATTTATTTTTTCCCGACATACTTTCCCACTAATCATCTTTTCTCGATTATTATTTTGATAGAAGAAGATAAAAATTAAATTATAAAGTAAAAATGAATTTTATCTTTATATTAATGATATTAGTATATGTGCGAAAATGAATAAAGAGGTAGTAGTTTAAACACCAATTATTTGAATAACTTTTGCTTTTGCAAATGTGGCTTTTGTCATCAAAAGAGCGGACCGACGTATTAAGTTATGAATCATTCCTTAAAAACTTATAATTTTTGGACCTTCTTGTTTACCATTCTGTTTGGTTTTTCTTAGTAAAGGGGAGATAGCTTTTGTCATCGATAAGGATAGTATTTGGAAAAATTAAATGCACACTATATTTTGATGATTAAAATACCCTCAAATGGCATGAATACTCATAATTTGAGTGTATTATTGAGAAATCTATGTATATAGTGTGCATACCCATAAAAAATATTGTATATAATATACATTTAGCATGACTCATTAAGTATCATATATATTGTTGGGGAAAACTCAACTTCATGTCCCATTTAAATCTTGATGATAAAAAAATATCTATTTTAAATAAAAATGGAGGATTATACTCTTTTTAGTTCATTCCATTAAACATTAATATCTTTTTGTCGTTAAAAATGATTAGGTAGCACCAATTTTCGTTAAATCTAATTACGTGAAATTTTAGTCAATCTTATTCGCACACGTGCCATATGACATATAAAAAAAAAAATTCATGTGGCTTCGCTGTATGCCACGCTACATCACTAGACATGAAAAAAATCGGTTCAATCTGGTTCAACATCGAACCAGTCGGTTCGGTCCCAGCTCAAGCCAAACCGATTCGCAGTTCAAGTTTTTTTATAAAAAAATACTTTTTAAAAGTTTTTTTATAATTTGTTTATATTATAAATAGTTATTAAAGTTAAAAGATTAATTTAATTTTTAAATTTAATAAATATTTACCACTCATAAAAAAATTTAAATTTAAAATTAAAAGAAAAATTTTTTATTTTATTTTATTTTTAAAAACAATTTGAATCGGATCGAACCGACTTTGGTTTGATGTTGAATCGATTGAACCGATTTTTTCATGTCTAATGGTGTGGCATAGAGCAAATCATGTGAAATTTTTTATACGTATCATTTACCATGTGTCAACTTATAATTGGCTATAAAATTAAATTATTTTATCATGTAATTAAATTTAATGTAAATTGATACCATCTGACAAATTTTAATGATAAAAAAATATTAATATTTAACGAAATAAATTAAAAAGATATGATTCCCCACTTTCATCTCAAGAGGTCCTTATCATAAAATAACTATTTATGATATTTATCCATTAATGACGCCATAAAATAAAGATTCGATCCCTTAATGGAGTAGCTTTCTTTAAAGGTGTGATAATTAATACGAATCAAAGTTTATAATTGCATGCTAAAGCAAAATATCATTACATCACATTAAACTAGGAGTAATAAATAATAATATTATGATGGATGGTTCACCTTAATCTTCTTACATAAAGTCAGAATTGTATATGGATCTCTATCATAAAGAGCCAAAGCTCAAATCTGGATTATCTCATACTCCTAAAACATATCTAATCATATTATTAAATATTCATAAAAAAAATTGAAAGTAAATCTTTTTAGAGACTTTTTTAATTTATTTAAATTATAAATTCAATTATAATTTAATTATAAATTTTATTGTCAAATCAACATTCGATATGCGATTTTATTAACGAATAGTAATTTGACACATATATTTAAAAAATTATATTTAATAAAAAATCAAGTTATAATTTTAAGTCAATCATATTATTTTTTTCCTATTTTAATTAGAAAATCAAAACACAATAAAAAACATAAGGATTTCTAATAAATATTTCTATTAATTACTTTTTTCTAATATAATAATTTTTATTCCTAATTAATTTTCTATCTATTACTTTTATTCCTAATTTGTTCCTATTTAAAACTGGACACATCTATATTTTTCCTATTCAAACGGGCATATTATTAAAAAATTATTCCTAATTAAATTATAATATATATTATTATTTTCTAATTTTTTCCTATTATTCCTCATAAAAATCCGTTATATATTTTTTTCATTCTTAATTAAAACATGACATATATTATTTTTCAAACAATAAGAACAACTAAATTGATTAGATGTAATTATAAATTTTATTATGAAATCTTGATATATTATTTTTATCTTTTGCTATGTTTATTATTTTTAAAACAAAATAAATTTTAAATTTAATAGGATTGTATATTTTGAAATCAAATCAAAATAATTATAATTGATATAAAATTAAAATAATTTTATATAATTTGATAAATTTAATAATATTTAATATAAATAATTATTATATAAATTTTTATAAATATATATTTAAATTATTAATTTTTAAAGATATCGACTTTTCCATTCAACCGACTGAACTCACCGACTGGGTAGTAATAAAAATGTCTCTAGCCCGAAAACTAAATTATGAAAGATAATGATTTATAATATTTTCGATTTTCATCTAGTTTGGAGATCTAGAAAAGTTTCATCTAAAGTCTTTTATCTAATTTAAATAAAATTTAGCCCTCTATCAAAAAATTTTAAAAAGTATCTAGTAAATTTTTTTTATTTTTTACTTTAGGGCAATGAAATTATTCCCATGATTCTGTATTTGTAAGAAGAAGACTAATAAAGCCCATGAATCAAAAAAGAGAAGAGACTAAAGCCCAATAATAATAAAAGCCCAAGATGTTGGTAATTAGTCCAATCATAAGTGTGTAAATAGAAAAGGAAATGGCTTTCCAAATAGATATATGCAAAGGAAATCGGATTTGGAAAGCAAGCCCAAATTAACTAAGGAATTGTTTGGATATCACTGTATAATTACACAGTCGAATACTATAATCACGCAACTGCATAATTATTAAGATATAGTTATACAATATAATGTTTGGATGTCTATAGAATTACACATGATTTTTCAATTTCGATATGAGTTTTCAAACGCACCTTAAAATGAATAAAATGGGAAGCATCCGACGAAGTCTTGACTTTGGGGACAATAAAATCACATACAAATAGCGCCAAATTAAAAGGAAAAAAAAATTTTGAGTTTAGTTGCATGAAGATATACTCGAGTCTAGGTTTTTGTTGAATTAAGTGAGAATGGATTGTTCAATATTAACCGGTACTGAGCTCGAGATTGAGCTAAAAGCAGCTGGAAATAAGCTCCTTAGTCTTCCGTCTTCCATTGATGAGCTTCTCGAGCTACTTGATGTATGTAATGTTTCATCTTCATTTTGTCACTTTTTTTGTTTGATTTTGGTACTTTTCATGCTGTTGTGGTTGCTTGATTTCATTGACTTTCTAGATAATAATCGTCGTTAATGATTTTTCTTTTGGGGGTGGGGGGGGGGGTGGGGAGTTCATCAGCGTTTTAGGTTTGCCCAATTGGTTAAAATATTTTGTATCTATTTAGTTATTTCCTTTCAATAAGTGTTTTGTTGGGAGGTTCGAAATGGGATTGGAAATCTTTCTCTGCCTACTATTTGTTTGATGGTTGAATTTGCTTGTACTTCTGTTGTATGTGATCTTTTGCCCTTTTGTCAGTTGTGCATTTAAGATTTTAGATTGGCTTGAAGGTGGATTTTTTGCTCTTCACTTGTTTATTACTAGGCAGCTACGGATGCACTAGCATCATAATGTAGTGTTTCAGCTGAAAATAGACTTTCTTGGCCGCTATGTGTTTGAATTTCTCTAGAATCCTTTGTTATGATAGTTCCACTGTGGTGCACACGTATAGGTTCTAGTTCTTCTTAGTAAATGATTTACTGATAATTAAACTGCTAAGGCTCGAAGCTTGTTCATTATCGTAAGCCATTGTTTCTCGTCTTTCAGTAGAGTGGAGTCATTGCTTAAGAACGTGGAACAAATGCCTTCAAGACCAATGCATGTGGCACTTCTACCTTCAATGAAGGCATTAATTGAAACTGAGCTCTTAAAGCACTCAGATGAAGTTGTTAGACCGTACGAGTTGCTACCTGCATGAGTGAGCTAATGAGAATTACATCACCTCGACGCACCTTACAAAGATGAGATCGTGGAGGTTCATAGCTATCTTTTTTTTCTAAATCAAATGTGTACTGTTAAATGATACCTTTCTTGGTACTCACTTACTGTTTCATTGGTGCCCAGGATATATTTCGTTTGATTATTGCAGCTTTTTGAAAGGTTGTCAGATGCCTGTCATGGCTATAAAAGCAGTTTCACTTCCTGACACTTTTGCAAGGGTCAAAGCCTGCGTTGTGATGCTGGATCTTGAGTGTGATGCAATGATTGTTGAGATGTTTCGACTCTTCTTCACTGCTGTCAGTGCCTTTGCAGTTATTTCTCATAATCTGCATGTTTACTTGTTTTCACTAATGCAAACATTTCTGTACTCTTATGAGCACATGTGGCTTCTGCTTGCACATAAGCTCAAAACTCAGCCCGAAATTCGATTTGCATCATTTTTTTTACTGAGTTTACTTTCTGTCATGTATTGAAATGAAGTTTATCCTTGCTCGACTCTTAGGATGAAAACATCCGCATGCTGTTTTCTTGGATATGACGATAATCATGATCACCGTTTTAGATGAAAGTGAGGATATCCCCTGGGATCTGTTGAGTCTTCTCTTAGCTAGTGTCAAAATGGAGGACCAGGTACACGCTCTCTTTGTATTTTTAAATTTCAATCGTGTTTTTGTTTGTTATCAGACTTAATTAGTCTGATTTCTTTCTTTCTTTCTTTTGCAGGATATTAATCCTCTGGCCCGTGGAAGTTGGGGGAGACAGTAATTACTAAATCCAAGCTGGCAAGCTGAAACCACACTCTTGAAAGCAGTGCAGTCTATGGATACTTGCTTTGGATAAGCATGCACCTCAATAGTTGCAGCTATCTTCCGAAATGGGTCTTGAAGGCTTGAACCTGAAAATGCTCCTGACGGCAACTTGGTGGTGTTTTATTTCTCAAGAAAAGCATGTAAACTTGCACACATCTGTTTTTTCATAAGCCATAACTCGTATGCATGTCATTACCAACTTTGATTTCCACTCCATCTGTATTCTTCCAGTCGGATGAGCCAAAGGCGTCAAACAAGGCGGGATCAACAGAGGAAGCAAAGGTATATCATTTCTGTCCCAGTTTTACTTTTTAATACTGAATTACTGATGACTCAATGTTGGTTTTGGTGAAAAGAGTTTGAGCGTGATCCATATGTGTATTGATTCGTCTTTAATCAGGTGGCTGAGAGGCTATCGAGAAAGTCTTCTGGAGAGCTTTTCCAAGTAGGAGATGTTGTTTCCAAGCAATGTTCAATGAGTGATAAAGATGATTGTTCGAAAGCTCTAGAACGTGCTACTCCTTCTAAGAACTCTAAGATTAGCAATGTGAGCGACAATGCTGAACCAGGCACTTTGGATTCTATGAAGGATGACAGATTAAGCATTCAGCCAAAGACTTCGGTTACCAAAAGGAGCCGGAAACCTAATTCTTTGTTAAATTCTCCAGAAGGTTATGACCCCTGGATGTATAGTGCCACTGCCAGAAAAACTCCAAAGAAATCTCATGCTGGGATATCCGATAATCAATTATCTGATGGTGATGTTGTCGGAAACTCAGTTTCTGGCAAGCTAGCTGCCAAGTTCAAAAATAGAAAAATGGATAAGCCTCCTGGAGTGTCTTCTAAGAATAATGAAAGTAAGTCTTTTCTTCCCCATCATCAAATGACGGAGGTCATGCCAAAAGTGTCCGTCCAAAGAAAAAGGAAAGCTGCTGAATGAAGATGTTTCACCTCAGCCTACATCAGGGTCGAAGGAAGAAACTTTGAGCGAGCAGGTTGAGGAGAAGGCTCCACAATCAGAGATCAAGCTGAGAAAGGAACAGGAGGTCGGAAGAACCTCAGAAACTGAAAAATGGAAAATGCTCACCAAGAGTTGCAGATGCCACAAAGAGGAAAGAGGAAGAGGGAACTGAAGTCCTAAGTGATCGCGAAGAGAAAAGAGCTCCGCTTTCAGCAAATGAGGCAGGGAAAAAGAATCGCAATGACAGGCCATCTCTCCAAATGAGTTCTAAGAAAAAAAGTTCGGTCCATGATGTATCTGCTAAAAGCTAGCGCTGAATTATCTAGTGTTAAGGTATTAAAATAACTTGTCTTGTTATTTGTTTCAGTCTTTCAGAATTATTTCCTATATATTACAAATGTCCGCTGTTTTATCATCTATGAGCTCTTATCCTATCTTATTTATCTCATGCTGCAGAAGAAAACCAATCCACGTTGGTAGTGAAGGAAAGGCAACCCCTAAAACAAAACCCAAGAGGAAGCGTTCTGCTGAAAAGGGAGAGGTATGCTATATATTTGGTTGTCCATTTGATTTTCAATACGGGTATGGCGACATTTCAAGACCTCCATTCCCACATTCAAAATATTTGTTACTTAATTGGATATATTCTCCAACAGGATTCTGGAGTCCCAACTTCGCGGTAAGGAACTAATTGGTAAAAAAATAAGGTCTGGTGGCCAATGGACAAGACGTGAGTAGCTCACTTTTCACAGTGCTTGCTTTACCAGAAGAGAAGGCAAAACTCTGACACCGATTGTTTCTCAGTTCATTTTAATAGGTTTTATGCCGGTGTTGTGAAGGCCTACGACAGCAGCTCAAGAAAGCACAAAGGTAACTAAGAGGCCGATTGAGTGTTTATTTAACGTTTCTGGCCTACTGATAGTTTTAATATAAGCTTATATTCACTTTATAAAGGTGTTGTACACTGATGGAGACGAAGAATCATTGATCCTGAGTAGGCAACAATGGGAACTGGTCGACGATGAAAGCAACAATGGAAGCAGATTAACGATGATGCAGAAACTAACAACTGAAGCTTAGGATTTCGTGAAGTTTAGGATTTTGTGAAGCTAGTAGTAGCTATCAGTCTTTTGTTTTAAAGTGAATGAATGAATGTTTGCTTCATTTATTAGGACTAGTAATGCAGTTAAAAGTCTGGTTCTGTTTTGTCCATACTGATATGGAAAATGCCAACTCCTTTAAATTCTTAGGTGCACATGCCGGAACACAATTACGTCAGCTTTATACACTCCATATTTGAAATTTTAATTTTGATGTTGACCTTTCGATGTGTGGGGTTAGTAAAGACGAGTGGAAGTAGTTGTTGAAGAATTTGCTGAGGTCAAGATTGACGGATTCACACAATTTCCATCTGCCAACGACTCATTGTCATAGCTGTCAAAAAATAAATAAAATTGCCATCTGTCTCTAAATATGACGACACGCTTACATAATCTTGAACCACAAAGAATATTCAAGTGCGTCTTGTTACCGAGTACGAGAGTAGGAAGAACCCGAGTTGGTTCGCAGGTGGTCACTCTGTAGCGAAGTAAACCCGAGTTGGTTCCGCAGTTGGCTACTAGTTACCGAGGTGAACCCAAGTTGGTTCGCATTTGACTACTCGGTAACAATATTACCGAGTTACTCTGAGTTGCTTCGCAATTGGATAGTCGACGACGAAATGTATCCGAGTTGGTTTGCAATTGGCTACTCGATAATATAATGAGCACGAGTTGATTCGCAGTTGGCTACTCGGTAGCAAAATAAACCAGACTTGCTTCCCAATTGGATACTCGGTAGAATTTAACTTGAGTTGCTTCCCAATTGGCTACTCGATAAGGAAATGAACCCGAGTTGCTTCCCAGTTTGCTACTCGGTCGCCAATTGAACCCGAGTTGGTTCCCATATTGTGAATTCGGATGTCGAAAATGGTTGGTTGGTGAGAAAGTAGCTACTTGATTAAACTCAAATTAACTAGCTAACTGACCACCTGCCGCGTAGATTTTAATTTTGAATCGGTCCAAAACCCATCATATATACAATAGTATCAAGGGTTGTTGAAAAGTTTCTACAATTGTGAAACCGTCCCTTGAAATTTAAACCGATCGAGCTAGATTACAACAAATCATAGAATAAAACAAAAAGTTAGTTTTACCAACCAAGTGAGACAACTGCATACCCATTTTCATGCACACATAATATATAATCAGTTAAAATATTGATATATATGAAAATTAGTGTGAATTTACTTTCACTGCACTCAATATTTCGAAGATGGATAGAAATTACATATTGTTTATTTGCAAGTGAGTTGAAAGATATGCTCATGCACTTAAAAGTCTGTCTATTAATCCTTTTGAAATTATATACTCGTGAGCACTTTATATTTGGGTGAAAGTACCAAATATTGACTTAAAAAAAAAAGTACCAAATATTGCCTTTCCGAAAAGGAAAAAAAGTACGAAATCTTGAATTGGATTGTCAAATCCACTAACTAAATCAAAAAATATAAGGTGCCAGGGAGAAGAATATATGTGTTGATATTAAAAAAAATGGCTTCTTGCCCACGCTAAACCTACCACTATGTGAAAAAATTAAAAAAATTAAAAAATAAAGAAAAAAATATTTTTTTATTGAAGTTCAAATATACCTGACCAGTATGAACATGAGGAAGTTGTATAATATATATAATAATATTCCATTTAATTTTCACTTCAAGTTGGTCTGTCTATCCACACATACGATTTGTTACTAGCACCTCAGTAATGAAAATTTCTTAGATAGAAATTTTACTACCGTCTCTCAACTTAATTATCACTCCCCCCCCCCGTCTCTCAACTTAATTATCACTCCCCCACACCCAAAATATATAGAAAAAATAAAAAATAATTAGGGATGGAATGAGTGATAATTAATAATGCATACGAATTACTTTTACCACACGTGGTATATGAAACATGGGATTTTTAGCCGCTAGCTACTTAAGTACATAAATGAGAACCTTCATTAATACCGTGATTACAGAACGTTAAAATATTTAATAATTATTATTTTTATCTTAAAATATATGATATTTTAAATTTTTAAATTCATTCACATAAATATATATTTAATAATTTTTTTAATTATATATATATGAGTTTAAAAAAAAAAATCACGTATTTTGAGAAAAAAAATAATAAAACAAATATATATTTATAATTTCCTTTCCATATATATATAGGCCCCGTTATTTAAAGACTATGGCATAATTTGTTTACCTACGCTGCACAAAGTGTAATTCCTAACTTTCACACTGTAATCAAATTAAAATATTAATGTGAAAATATTCTCAATTATACACTTCCCTATATAATGTATTCTCTTTAGTTAATAATAAAAATAGTTAATTCTTTCCCCCATGAAACATTAAACATCATTTTCAAATGCATTAACATCATATATATACACACTTTGCACATTTTTTTTCCAACTTTGTTTGATTTTCCTTACCTAGTAGTAGTTGGTGAGTCAATTATTTTTTTAATCATTAATTCGTTTTCAAACAAAAAAGAAAATTCTCAATCCCTTTCCTTATAAATATAACTCAAAATTAGTCACCTTTGTATTGTGCCAGTGCCTTCTTATATTCTCTTTCTCCATATAATATTTTCTTTAAATAAGGAAAACCCTAAAACTACAAATCACTAGCTAACACCATGCCAATTGACATTTCATCAGTTTCCGGCCAAACGGTTTGCGTCACCGGCGCCGGTGGCTTCATTGCTTCATGGATCGTGAAACTCCTTCTTGAGAAAGGCTACACAGTCAAAGGAACTGTTCGTAATCCAGGTAATTTAATTATGATAATAATTCAATTTTCTTTGAATTAATAATCATATTATCCGTGAATTAATACATATAATTAAGAACTAAAATATATATAGATGATCCAAAGAATGTTCATTTGAGAGAACTTGGAGGAGCAAAAGAGAGATTGATTTTATGCAAAGCTGATTTGCTTGATTATGAGTCTCTGAAAGAAGCTATCAATGGCTGCCAAGGTGTTTTCCATACTGCCTGCCCTGTAACTGATGATCCTGTAAGAATTATTCTCTATTTTCATTTTTATTAATTAAGTTACATTATATAATTAATAATTAAGTTTACTTTTTTGGAATGGATGGTAATTAATAATAATGTGAATTTAATTTAAAAGGAACAAATGGTGGAGCCAGCAGTGAACGGGACTAAGAACGTGATAATGGCAGCAGCTGAGGTTAATGTAAAGAGAGTTGTCTTTTACTTCTTCCATCGGTGCAGCTTACATGGACCCTAACCGGAGCCCTGACAAAGTCGTCGACGAGTCGTGTTGGAGTGATCTAGACTTCTGCAAGAATACAAAGGTCAATTTCGGAATTCCAGTATATTACTCATATTTTAGGGTTCTAAATGAACGAATGACGAGTAAATGCGAACAAAAAAATGAACCGTATAAAGATTGTTAATTTGTTTATTTATGCTCATAATTTTTACTTTTATTTTTTACTCATGTTCGTTAGCAGTGATCCTTACACCATTGAGATTTGTCATTTTTTGTTCATTATCATGTTAACTCTCAAAAAGTTTTCGAACAAATCAAATCATGTTATAATTCTAAGCTAAACTACCATAATTTTTTAATTTATAAAAATAAAATAAAAAATCAGTTGTATTTTAAGCAAATAAATCAAAAATGAACGTGAGAATATGATAAATTTGAGATCAATTGAACTAAAAAATATGAGCAAAATGATCTATGTACGTTTCATTTTCGTCAATAATGTTAAATATAATTTGCCTATTGAATATTATCATCTGAAATGAACTGTTCTTCGAAAATGTAATTTTACAAATGAACAATCATATGAACATGATATTGTCATCTACCATCATACTGCATTTCTAATTAATAAATAAACATCATTTGATTAATAATATAATTATATTCTTCGGTGTATTTAGAATTGGTACTGTTACGGCAAGACGGTGGCGGAGCAGTCGGCATGGGAGGTGGCAAAGGAGAAAGGAGTGGATTTAGTGGTGGTATGTCCGGTCCTTGTCTTGGGACCATTGTTGCAACCCACTGTCAATGCAAGTGTCATCCACATCCTCAAATACTTGAATGGCTCCGTCAAGACTTATGCAAATTCTATTCAAGTGAGAAGCATCCCCCCCCCCCCCCCCCCCCCCCCCCCCCCCCCCCCCCCCCCCCCCCCCCCCCCCGGGGGGGGGGGGGGGGGGGGGGGGGAAAGCGTTTCACGATAAATGCGAAAA
>JANIEQ010001931.1:0-11940 GCA_024708375.1 Oxalis stricta
TCTGTTGATTTGTGTTGATTTTTCCATCTGCCCTTCATTTCAGCCTAAACTGTTGGATGAGAAGCAGACAACTATATACAAAAGGGCTGTTGACAGGAGTTATCACTTGAAGATGAAAGCTTCTAGGTTCATTTTCAGTGAAATTACTCAGAAGTTTCCTATCATGCCGTTTACTGCAAGGTTCGATTTCTTCACGCCATCTTCACGTGCTGTGAACGGGAACTGTCTTGCTCTTCTTTCTCTTTGCTAATTGATTGTTCCTGTTATTCTTCTCCCATTAGGGCTTTAGAAGAGAAAAGGGCCCGACTGGGATTGGTAGAATGTGTGAATCATGATCTCTTGCAGCCATACCTCTGTTCTCCATGAGAAGCCTGGTGAGCACTTATAGGATGTAATTTTAGGGGACTTTGATTGGACTCCGTTGTCCAGTAGTAAGTACACAGCTTTTAAAAGTTGGATTTTATTCATGCAGGCGAATTTGTTGCCCATATCAAGTTCACAGTGCTGCTGATGCCGAATGGATCAGGACAAGGTCACATCCCACTATCTGCAGGAACTAGAACTCCACCAAGGCAATAGAGGATCCAGAAATCAAGGCCTGGTTAGCTTTGGCAACAAAGTCTAAGGAAGAAAGGTGGTGGGAAAAAGAAGAAAGGTATACAAACATCGTGATGGTCTAAATTATATATTATCTTCTTAAAAGGGGAAACATATATTGTATTCTGAGCTTTCAAATGTATTTTGTATGCACAGCTAAGAAGGCTGGGGACAAAGCTTCGATGAGTCTACAGAAGCCATGGTCGGTGGATGCAGCAACAAATGGTGCATCAGAAGAATGAATGAAAGGTGTTGAATTAATTTTGGCTGTGTTTCAGTTTTGGTACATCGCGAGTTGGACTAAATACACACCAAAATGAGCACACACCATTAGTATGAAATGACTAAAATACCCCTCAAGTCATAATATTGTGATGATTTGAGGGGTATTTTAGTCATTTCATATAATGGTGTGCATGTGTGTGTTTGTTTGGTGTGTGCACGTTTCACTGCTAAATATAGTGTTTAGACAAGTCTACTCATTGGTGGCTACTTTTTCATGTACCCTCTTTCCAATCCTGAGATATGTTCATGACAATTATGAAGCATGGATCAACTTCTTTTGGTGTGTATTTTGTTGCTCTCAGAATTTTTCCTCTTTGTTGAATCTAAGTTATGTTCTTGTAGGAAGTGTCTTTTTTATTTCCTCCGTTTTAAAATACAACGACATTTTAATAAATATGACATGTTGTAATTATATGGTGCAATGGGTATGCATTTTTGTCAAAACAAAGTATATTGTTCAAATCTATCTGTAGACATTTTTCTCACCGATTCCAATTATAAATTTTATTATCAAATTAAAATTCGACATACGTTTCGTTTTATTAACGAATTAAGAATTTGACACATATATATAAAAATTTTGAGATTAATTAGGTTTCAAGTTTTAATTTTAAGTCAATGATATTATTTTTTTTTTTTAATTAAAAAATTAAAATACAATAAAAATATAATTTATCCTCAATAAAATTCTATAATTGATTACTTTTTTCTATTAATATTTTATTTCTAATCAATTTCCTATCTATTATTTTAAAAAATTTCTAATAAAATTATAATATATATATTTTATTTTTTTATTAAATAATTTTTTCTAATAAAAATTAATTATATTTTTTTTCTATTCCTAATTAAAATAGTACACATCTCTTTTTTTTCCTATTCAAACTAGACATATTATTAAAAAATTATTCCTAATTAAATAATAATATATATTATATTTTTTCAAATTTTTTTTATTAAACTATATTCCTATTTAAAACTTTGATTATAAAAAAAAAAAAAAAACAAAAAGTTTTAAAAAAAATAAAATAAAATTAGGTTTCAAATTATAATTTAAGTCTATTATTTTTCCTATTCTAATTAGAAAATCAAAATACAATAAAAATATATTCTTAATAAAATTATAATACACTATATTTTTTTTCTAATTTTCTTATTTAATAATTTTTCCTAATTAAAATTCATTATATTCTTTTTTTCTATTCCTAATTAAAACGGGCACATCTTCTTTTTTCCTATTCAAACGGATATATTGCTAAAAAAATTATTTCTAATAAAATCTAAGCTATATTTTTTTCCTAATTATTAATTAAAACTGACATATTTTATTTTTAAACAAAATAAATTTTTAATTCTAATAGGATTGTAGATTTTGAAATAAAATCAAAATAATTCTAATTGATTTAAAGTTTAAATAATTTTCTTTTGATATAATATTTGATATAGATTTAATAATTTTTAATACAAATAATTATTATATAATTTTTTAATATATATTTAAATTATTTATTTTTAAAAGATAATTCGATTTTTTCGTCCAACTTATTTTTTTAATTAATCTAGATCATTTAATAAAATGTCATATATAATGTAGATATATTATTTATATCTAATTAATTATATGAGGATGACTAATTATATCATGTCAGGAGACGAAGTATTTATTATCGTTAAAACTCAGTAGCTGCCGGACCGAGAGAAACCAAAAAACTCTGAGATACTGATTTGAGTTTGAGGTCCCTGAACTTTGCGACTGGGTCTTGAAACTATACTTTCTTTCACCTGAGTCCTTAAATTTTAGATCCATCCGGCCTCTGTGTCCATGCCGTCAAACTGCCGTTATCTTTGCTAACATGTCACTCTAACTGGACGTTAAAAGTTTACACATGGCAACTCACTGCTCACGTGCTTCTTCATACTCTAATTTCCGAAAGGCTGGATTGGGCCAACGATTTGCTTATATTGGGGGTCCTATTCCATCTCTTCATTTTTCAAGTCGAAACGACGACGTATGTATATTTTTTTTTTTGATAAACACGACGTATGTATATTGGAATTTCTTCTTCTTCATCCTAAAATAAAATCAGATAGCTGACGACGAAGTCGAAAAAAGGAATCTATGTCATTTTGGAAATTACACTTTGTTTTCGCAGCTCGCAATTGGATGCACTTCCAAGCTTTTTTACAATTTAATGGAAAGATTCTAGTCGAATTTGAATTTTTAGTGGGAAAAAAGTTGTGAAATGGAGGACTGGACTGGTATACTTGAATTTGATACTTCTAGTATTTGAATGAATTAGGTAAAACAGAGAAAACAGCCGATACAAGGTAGCATAGGAGACCCCATCGAATGGGCCATAGCTTTCTATAGCAGAAGCATAATTCGGAGGAGTGCCAAAAGAGGCAATCGGCATCAGGCACAATGGGGTAATTGCTCTTAACACTCTCTTAATTAAGTTGATCATCATGGAATTTGTCTAATGTGACTGAAATTTTACAAAACGAATGTGTGAAAATGAGTGCCTCCATTAGAATATACTCTGGTTGTGAATGAACCGAACTGAATATGCTGAAATGCTACTGTGAGCTATGAGTTTGCACTGAAAATTCCGTGTTAGTATTCACAAAACTTGATATGAGTCTTGTCATTGTGATTGAAATAAAGCTCAAGCTTACTTGTTCTTATACTATAATACTTTTAGTAACATTTTTTTTCCTAAATAAGGAGGGTGAGCCTTGGCGCAACTGGTTAAGGTGTGCTCCTTTCCTGTGTGCCTAGAGGTCACGAGTTTGAGTCACGGAAACAACAAACCCTCAAAGCGAGGAGCCTTAGTACATCGGGGTTTGCCCTTTTCTTTTTCTTTTCTAAATAAACAAAAAATGCATATATGTTATTGCGTATCTATCGACACGCATATGTAAGCCCAAAAAGGATTAGATATGAGTAGGGCAGGCAAAACTGCAAGGTAAAAAGATGTGATCTTTCCATCATAGGATAACAAATTAGGTTTTCCTTTTACCCTTTCTCCTTAATGAATATGTGTGCGGTGCAGTCGGAGCACATCTCCTAGTCCTATCTCAAATATATTTCCGACCAAATGTGCGGCAATTGATTAACTTCTTAGTGTTGAAAAATCATCTGTAGCTTTGTGAATTGAAATTTTGAAGTATAATTTATCTCAGTTCTGCTGATAAAAAAGGGGAGTATCTACAAGTATCGAAGCGCTAATTCTTGATTCAATTAGCTGGTAAAAAGCCATCATTTCTTATTCTGATCTACAAATCCTGTTAAATTTCATGTGTGTTTTATCTATATATAGTCTTACTGATGTTAATTTATCCTTAATTATAGTAATGGATTTTGCATTCACGTGCTTGACTGTTTTTCTGATAATTACTTTAATGTGTTTATACTTAGTCTAGCCTTGTTAATGTGGAAATTATACAATCCAGGAATTATGGGACGACCAACTCCATGGTCTGAACTTCCTGAGGAAATCGTGTTTTCTATTGCGAAGCTTCTGGACACGGATGAAGATTCTATTAGGATCCGTGCTGTCTGTTCGTCTTGGCGAACTTCCATCCCTCCACCAAAAAGAAGGTTTCCTTTGCAGCTCACACTCCCTGTAAAGGAGTTCTACTATGGGATTGAGAACCAGAACCAGGGTCATTTGAAGCTCAGTACCAGCTTTTTTATCACCTGAAGCTGCCATCATCTGTAAACAAGCACGGGAGTTCCCCATACGATGGCATTGGATCTTCTTCAAGTCAAAGGGGGTGGTTAGTGCGTGTCGAAGAGACTGGTACTGGCAGTTTCAGAGTTCTGAATCCATTTGGGGGGAAAATTGGCATATTTCCTTCTCAAGCTTATCCAGAATCGAAGCAACTCAATACATTGGACTTTCGGATATCAGAAGTAACAAGAAGTTACAATCTCCAGCTGGTTAATAATACTATTCCTAGAGATAGCGAACCTGTCAAGGTCATACTGTCTTCAAGGCCCGTGTCCACAGATAATGATTATATTATCCAATCCTTGACTTCTAACAGCTATTGGAACTACATTAAGTTAGGGGAAGATGAGTGGACAAAGAAAACAGGTCAGCGGTATCTCTTCCTTCCGAATCTGAAACATGCTTTCATAGATCTATCTAGATCTTGAGGTGGCTGATATATTGGAATACAAGGAACATTTCTACGCTATAGGCAGAAAATTTATGATCTTCAAACTAGACTACTCTCTCCAAATCATTAAAAGAGGAATAGCTCTCTGCTGTGATGATGTACAATGTCGGTGTGATATGTATCTTCTCAAGGCAAAGGGTGATCTGTGGGTTGTTCATCATCTCCGGTACCTCGTAGATTATGTTGGCAGAGTCAAACCCCCGATTCAGATTACTGTTCACCAGGTGGTTGATGATGATGATCAGGAGGAGCTGATATTGACTCCTGTGGAAAACCTGGGTGATTCTGTTGTGTTTATTTGCCATGATTGTTGCTTCTCTGTTTCAGCCAAAGATTTTCCTGGATTAAGGGAAAACTGTGTCTATTTTGAATATGATCGCCCTTTTGAACCCGAAAATGAAGCGATAAGCAAAGGGCGGGACAATTCCAACATATATGTGTTCGACTTGGAGGACGGTACTATCGAGACCCATTCTATCTCACCGCAGATGACTCTAGAATGCTGTGGTCGTTCCCTTTCTGATGATTCTGAGAGTAAGATCAGTTGTTTCTAACTCCTTTTCAAAACTTATTTTGTATTGTTAGAACTTGAGTTTCTGTCTTGAAAGTGTTCCTGGATTTTGTTTGAATTTTAGTTTGTTTCAGTTATTATTGTGTTATTACAAAGAACGTTAATGAATGTTTTGGCCTGAAATATTTCTGAGTTATTTCTAAAGCTAAAATTCGAGTTGTCTTACATAGCTAAACAAAAAAAAAAATGCTTAGAATTTGATCAATGATAACTTGTTATTTTTTTTCTTTTGTGAACAAACTTACATTGCTTGTTAGTCTCAGTTATTATTATGTACTTGGTGAAGTGTCTGATCATTATTTTACACCAGCTCTGTTTTGTGCTTACACACAGAACTGAGTTTTTTTTTTTTTTCTTTACGTAGGATCCGGCAAATGTGGTGCGGCAACCAACGATGCCATGCTAATGGACGGAAAAATTGGGGTCGACGCCTCGGCAATCTCTCGTGAGAAGAGGACAGGCTTGTAGGAGATTCTATCATGTTGTATTAATTTATACAGGATGATGATTCATACAGTACTTTAATTATACATTCAGTTGCAATTGTTCACAGGCAGTTTGTGTTCTTTGTATTTAGATCAACGAAATTGGTTTTACATGTTGGGAAAATGCTTTATTATTCTCATTTCCTTTTTCTTTTCATACAAATCCATATGCTATCTTGTCATCAACAAATATATGAAGATTGAATCTTCTGTGAAGTACCCAGATAACCGTACCTAAGTTTTATCCTTTGCACCTCAATTGAAGAGCTGAAGAAGATGTGGATGGAGGAGGTCGTGGTGACACTGAGGTACTGAGTGGTGGAGGAGAATATCTGGGTGGTGAATGGCGGCGAGTGGGCTTCTTATAATAAGAACCGATTGATTGCTATTGAGAGGGCGTCTCAAGTTTCTTTCTTTCAAAAATGCCATTGTCCTGGACATATTCTCGCCAGAATTTTATCCAAGCTCTCAATAGGTTTTGTCAAGATTTAGAACATCGAGACCTCATCACGTATGGATCTGTGAACTACTAACGTGACACTCGGATCCGCAGACTATGGTTTGTCTAACATTCAGGTATGTGCCGTAACTAACGGCCAACACGGCCCTAACGTTTACCCATCATAATGGATGCCACCAGTTCGCTGACATGGCATACCATTAAACTTGGCTCTCCTCCACCAGCCACCATCACCATGTCTCCTCCCTCCACCACCCATCGTATGTCGTCCAAGTGTCTGTTTTTATTATACTCCATAAAAGGACATGGGTATTGTACAACAAGACAGATTTTGGCCAATCAAAATTGATCGATCATCTGGGTACTTACAATATCGATTTGCCACCACCTGGGTGGTGAAATGGCGACAACATAATCGATCAATATTGATTTGCCACCACCTCTACCTAAGTGTCTGTTTTTTTCTTTTCTTTTTTTAAAAATGGTTTTTAAAGCACAAGCAGTCGGGTGACGATAATAATCCATAAAATAGTAAACGCTAATAGGGCAGTTGATTTTAGCAAAACATGAAGTCAACGGTTGTCGTGTAAGAATTGGAACATTATGGATATTCTATCGAACCGAATCTAACTCGACCGGTATTGCCTAGTGAGACTCTTTCTAGGAACTTGTTTCTCCCTTGTTTTATTTTAAACCCTCACTCTCCTCGATCTCGACATGTATGTATTTAGTTCATAATCTTTAACAAATACATATTCATATTGCAAAATATCATCTATGTATCTTCGTGTCCTCGAAAAACTCCCGACTGAGTATACATGATTAGATCAGGTGAAAAAAATTGTAAACCTAATCTATAAAATTGAGATTTAATACGGAAGACTTTGTCTCTCCCTATGTATATTTTGTAATCATGTGTATATACAACAAGAATAAGGAAAAAAAATCCAATTAAACAAAAAAATTGAGCACGCACGCTGCTTGATTCTGTATGTATAATACTATTAATAAAGTATTAATTGGTATCTCTGTACACACTTGATCGCCAAATCCTACCTTCAAACGAGACGATAATTACAGTAATATCGTCATGATACCTTCGACGTTCTCCTTGTGGAATATCTAACAACTCGTAGAAATCGATCCCAGCACGTTTTGCTGCTCGGAGAAGTACTTCTTCAATGAGGTGTTGAGCAGGATCCTCCATCGGATATGCCGCTATGTACGATTCGACTTGTGCAATTGCTTCTTCATTCGTGAAGTATTCGTACAGTCCGTCGGACGACAAGATCAAGAATCTGTCTACTGGACTTAGTTTATGGTGACATACTGATGGAGAACAACTTAGGTAAGGTGAACTGCCAATGTAGTCTATTCTAAATGCCTCCAACACTGCATTGTTCCATTTCGGCTGCAAATATTAATTAATTTATCAGTATTGATCAATCATGTGCAAATTAATACAGTTATTAAGGTAACAATATACGATTATAGGTAAATTTTGATTTTGGGACAATGACAAATTTATTAATTTTACGAGTTATTAATGTATCGAGTATTATTTACTAACATTCGACTGTATTGCAAAGTTTGGATTGAAAAAATTAGTACCTGCTTGAGAAATCCAGCCCCGAAGGCTCTAGTAACTTTGACTGATCCTTTTACTCTGCCTTTTGATATTGCTTTTGAATCATCAGGATGTTCTTTCTTTATTCTTTCAATTTCCTAGAACAGTTAATACTCCACTAATCAGATTTCGAAACTAATTAGTAGAAAAACGACAGTGTAATTACTCCATGACTTCCAAACAGACTCTTAAGTAAATTGATTACCTCTTCCACATTTGTGCTATGATCCACGGTAAGCTGAAGAGACGTCAAATGGTTAACCATTTCGGTTTCTTCCCCATCATACATTAATCCATCACTACATAATTCCAATTCTCGATTACTTGAATCGCTATCGAGTACTTTCCTGGCCAAAACGGCTCGACTATCTCCGACATTCATGAGATAAATATCGTCTCCTTTCATCAACATTACTAATACACAAGAACCCATCATAGCTAACTCAGGATTTTCCTCACCCATTTCCAAATAAGCTTCCTCTGTCTTCTTCAAACCTTCCGAAACTGCTCCTAAGACACTTTTATGATCATCGAAATTCGAATTCGTCGAATCCGAGTTTTCGTCCCAAAGCAATCCTTTAAGCTCTTTACGAACGGAAGAGTAGAGATTATGAAGAAGGAAATCGGGAGCATCTGGACCGTTGAATCCATCATAGATTCCTACGAAAACCCATCCTGTCTTCTCTGATATCATGATGTGTACTCGATCTTCCCCTGCTTTTCCTTGTGCCCATTGAAGATTCAAACTCTTTGTCGATAATTCGTTATCGAATTCATGATCGTCATCGTCTCCGTCGCCATAATAATTATGATGTTCGTCGCCGTCGACGTCGTCATATCTCAAGCTACTGTTGATCGAACCATAAACTTTCTCCAAATCTGTAAAATTAGGAGTTAGAGATAGTTTACTTGAAATCCCTCTTTTCATTTTACCCATTAGTCTTTTCTTTTTCGATTTGGTTTCCATATCATCTCCATTGTATGACGAGCTCCTCTGTAATCCAGTACTATACTGATATCACCGATCGGACCCGAATACAAGCTCCGTGGATCGACAGGACCCGACAGGAATCTTTCGATCGGACCGGATAACCCGATCGACCCTCGAGGAACCGCCTGAAGTGGAACTGAAGAGAACGATTCGGAGCTCTCGAACACCGAGCTGTGAGGTAACGACGATGACGTGGTATCAGTGGTGAGTGACGTGGATGACGCCGTCGAAGTGTTGGCGCTAATGGAGGCGCCGGAGATGGAATGAAAAGTGGTCGTCGATTGGATGACGTCATCTTCTTCTTCCTCCGATTGAGCGAGCTTACCTGGTTCGGGTCTTATGTAAAAGAATGAATGGCCCAAGCTTTCCGGGAGCGGTTCCGAGATTGTTAAGGATAAATCGTGACATCGGCGGCGACGACGTCGTTTATTGTGGCCGGAGAAACAAACGGTAAGTTTAGCTACACCGTTTCCCATCGATTTTAAAAGTTGAAATGAATAATTGGGGATTGAAGAGTGGAAAACGAAAGGGAAGAAGTGAAGCTAAAGTGATCAAGAATTTAAAAGAAGGGGAGAGCTTGATTAACAGAGGAGAAGAGAGAGACAGAGGAGTTGACTTTTTAGAGAGAGACAGAGGGATTGAGGGTTGAGCTTTTGTTGTGTTGTTATAAAAAAGGAATTTATGACTATTAATGAATATTTTTTTTAATGCTATTTTGGGGAGTTGACTTTTAAAGTTGTTGGGGAGTATGGGTTCTCAAAAAGTCAAACTTTTCAGGTGTTAAAAAAAATGGAATCAAATTAAATTTTTATTAGTGGACTAAGTGACCAACTCTCCTTTGTATTTATTTATTTATCTATTTATGTCTTATTGACGTTTGAATTTTGACATTTCTAACAAAATAAAATAAAAAAATTGTATCTCAATTCTAGAACCAAGTTTTTTTCTTCCAATTGAATTTAGTTTTGACATTAAATATTCATATTAGATAAGAAATTTATTAATAAGTTTTCGGGAAAAGAAATGTCTAGGTTCGTAATCAAGGACAACAAAATCGATCCCCACTGATTGATATTAGGAGCTAAAACTAATCTACAAAATGGGTATATTGGCTTTGTGAATTTTTTGTATATAAAAGTGATCTCCACTGAAAACAAACCCTAGCTAATAACCCTTAATTCTATTTCTGAATTCAAATTCTTTATTTATTCATATATGTTTAATACAATAATCTATTCATCCTAAAATTTTCTTAATTTATTTACATGTCTAATACAATATTATCTATCCATCCAAAATCCATTTCTCTAATAGAACTTATGATTTTTTAAGAAAAAAATATTAAATGATCGCATCTTTGACGACGATATCCTAATTTATTCGTATGTATCTTATTTATAAGTCGCATGAATTGACATTTTGGTTGTTGAAAATGATGCATGGACATTTTCCCGTATCAGTACCACTCAAAATTTCAGCTGTCCCTGTTAACTAAAGTCATGCTAACACTAACACTGTGATAACTTTTTATCTGAAAATTACTAGCATTGTCAGAATTTCTCGTTCTATTTTGGGCAAAACGGAATTTCTAATTTCAGAATTGGGACATTTTTACTGGACCAAAGTGGCAAAGTGCTTTTTTCTATGTCCTTTTGGTGTTGAGGACAGTTAATACTTGATCGAAGAATATGAATATATATGGATGGGATGGAATATTTGTGATGGATTGAAATTCTCTCGATCGCTTCTTTAAAGATAGCTTTGAGTTTGAAAATTGTATGTGTCCCGTTTATTCTCTCTTGCTTTCGTTTTTCTTCTCTCTTAAGTTGGAATTAATGGTTGCAAGATTATTAATATAGGTTGACTAAAACATGTAATTAAATGTTGTATTGATATATGATGAAATCACTAATCAGTGAATTCGTAGACGAGATTTATAGAGAAGAAAATTATCGTTCGGAGAAATTTATATTTTAGTTGATCTATGATCCGACTCAAATCAAATTACAGACTTAAATTCATAATTTTTTTAATATGAAAAAAGTAGCAAATATTTTTGGGACTGATGTAGGATATAATGATATTTGAAGCAAAAATATGTACTATATGAAAATTACAATTATAAAGAAAATTACTCGAGACATTTGTCATATTTATATCAATATATATTTTTTTCAAACTCCCTCTCAAATTTCTCAATACTAAATTATTTTTTTCGTATTTTTTATATAATCAAGCTAAGTCTTCATTCATTAATAAGTACGTCGGACAATTCAGCTACACGGCATACGACTCTTGAAATGAAAAATACATTAAACTACAATGCTTAGTGAACGAAAAAGGTGGTCATTCCATAGGATCACTAGTTGTAGAATATTAATATTTCCGATCTGCTCCGATTAACTAACTTATTTAGTTATTTACATATATCATTATAATTGCAGCATGAACGAAAAAGTGGGTTGCACGAATCCAAGCTAATTAATCAGGACAGCTTCGAATATATTTGTTTTGCTTTTGTCTTCCGCTCCATAACCATCTCATTCTCATGTGCTTAATGACAGCAATACATACGTGGCAAACACTAATACATTTTTTTTCCTCTATATATTTTTACACATATCCAACAATTAAGTTTAATTAACATTTTCATTATAAAGTAGCTATGTTTCTTAATTCCCACCAGAATCTCAATTTCATGCTTTGATATGATACGGTAACGTATACCTGAGTATATAT
>JANIEQ010001935.1:0-10164 GCA_024708375.1 Oxalis stricta
TGAATGAATTGTGTTGGAATGTCATATTTAGAAGTGAGTGATGAATATTAACATTTAATGATTACTTCGTAAATAGGGAAATGTAGACGCAGATAGATTCACAGGGCTACAACATGTAAAACTGCTTAAGCTGAATTATGGCAACCTTACTGGAAATCACAAAAACTTCCCCAAGAATCTGATATGGCTTTGTTGGCATGGATTTCCAATGAAATGCATACCCGCAGATTTTTGTTTGGAGAAGGTGGTTTCTCTTGATGTATCTTATAGCAAAGTCGAACATCTTTGGGAAGGAGCAATGGTATGTATTAGTACTTTAATTTAATTTCTTATAGTATCTTGTGTCACAATAGGTAATGATTAACTTTTGTCTTTGAGCAGAGGCTTCCAGGTTTGAAGTTTCTTTACGCAAGCCATTGCCATCAACTCGTTACGATCCCAAACTTTTCCGGTACGCCTTGTCTTAAGAGTTTGATAATGGAAGATTGTACAAAATTGGTTACGCTCGAATGCCTTCGTTGGACGTTTAGAAAGGCTTGAGGTTTTAAATCTCAATTGCTGCAAAAACCTGAAGAAGCTTCCATGGAACATCAACGTGTTAAAATCTCTTCAAGAACTTCACTTATCAGGTTGTTCAGCTCTTGTTGAGTTACCTGAGGCTTTAGAGAAAATGGAATCGTTAAAAGTGCTTGATCTAGATGGATTCGGCTCTAATCAATTTTCCCACAGTGATAGAAACTCAGAGGGAGTACTCAGTCTATGGCTACAAGATCTACCTATTCAAATATAAGATCTTGGCTGTCACCTAGAAAAAGTCCTCTTGATTTATTCCCTTCTTCTCTTACTCATTTGACACTTCAAAACTGCAATTTATCTGATGATGATATTTCTTTGGGTCTTTTTAGCCTCTGTTGTTTAAAACTCTTGGATTTATCTGGTAACCCGTTTTGCAGTATTCCCGTTGATATAAGTAACCTTACCCAGCTCGAGGAACTTGTTTTAGATAAGTGTACAAGGCTCAAAGTTATTCAGAAGCTTCCAAGTAGTTTGAAAAAACTTGATTTGATCGATTGTATATCTGTGGAAAAAGTCCCAAATATCATGAAGTGTTGAATATATCTTTCCTGGTAATTTTTACCAACACAGTTTCATTGGTGGAGATTGAAGGCAGGTTTAAGTTAGGACACAATAGGACATGAAGTTTCACACGTTATAGAAAGTTTGGGACTGTACAGATCAGAATGTTTGGAAGGCATCAAGGTCAATCTAAGAAAGTTTGTACGGTCATACATATATACAACACTCCACTCAAGGTAATCTTATTTTTCTTGGTGAATTAGTTAAACATTTGTATTTTTTTTTTTAATGTAAACATTTGTATTTATTTATTTCATTTAATTGTTTGCATAATATTAATTGCAGGTAATGTATGAACGTAACATATGTAACATTTTCCTCCCAGTAAGTAAGGTTCCAAACTGTTACAACATCCATAAGGGGGATTCCATGTCATTTGTGGTGCCATCAAAACCTGGTTTCAAGATACGTGCCTTGAATATCTGTTTTCTATATACATCAGAACATTACAGCTTCATTAACATAGTCAATCGGACCAAGAGAAGGAGTTGGAATTATTTGCCTTGGTATAAGGGCTTTAATGAAGATGGGAATGGCGCTACATTATGGTTAAGTTACTGGAACATTGGGGATAAACATATTGATGCCGGAGACCATATCCAAATAGATAATCGGGGCTCTTACGAAGGCAAATTAAGCGGGTGGAAGTTGGTATGGGAAGCTGATGAAGATAGAAATCCCCAACTAAACATCACTTGGCCTTGGCCTCTATCTGAGTGGCCAAATTACATTTTTGAATCGTATTAGGTGAGTGTTATGTTATGACAGTATTAGCTTATATCTTATAGTTGGCATAATTTTTGGTCTAATTACTATGTTCTTCCTTTATATGTGAGTGTTATGTTATGAGACTAAAATATGTCCATTGTTTTGAGACACTAAAATATGTGGAGTAATTACCAATTTCCTTATTTTCTCATCAAAATAATTCAAAACGTATCTCACATGCTCGATTCCACTTCTCAATTATTCAAAAATTTCACTCTTTTTTCACTCAATTTTAGAAATGAAAATGATTTTGAAATAATATACAATGATCTGTATGAGCTGTATTACAACGATCTGTACGAACATTTTCTTCGTCGAATTGTCTAGTGGCTTCAATTGTCTCGGCTAGAGTTATCTTGTTATTGAACATTACAAGTTTTGGTCCTCCATTGTCTGTACTGCTACTCCGACGTCCTCCGCTTGCTCCTGAACTAGCCCTTGCCGGACTCCGTTTCTTTTCACCGGAAACTCCTTGTTTCAGCCGATTTCGCCATCTCAGAAGACTGAAAATATAAAAGCAGGAACACAGAGACACGAGAACAGCTCCACTAGCAGCAAGAACAACTAAAAGAATCAGCTTTTTCCGATCCTCGGAGTTTTCGCTCTTTCGATCCAGCGGCTGCCCACACAAATCATCGTTATTCGCAAAAGAAGACGGATTGCTGAATCTAGAACCGAGTGTTTTCGGTATCTCGCCTTGTAGACTATTCCCCGAGACATTGAAATAAACCAAGCCAGAGAGAAATGTAATGTTTGGAGGAATCTCTCCACTTAAATTGTTGTTGGAGAGATCCAACAATGCTAAATTTGACAACTTAGATAATGAATCCGGAATCTCCCCTGTTAAGTTGTTGCCGTGCAAATCAAGAACATTCAAATGCGAAAGGTGAGAGTAATCTGCCAGAATATGACCGGTCAATGAGTTCGACTTGAGCTCCAAAACTTGTAGAACGGTGCAATTACCAAGCTCTAATGGAAGTGATCCAGAGATATGATTCTTTGACAAGGAAAGAACAGATAATGATCGAAGAAACCTGAAAGTTGTCGGAATGTTACCGGAAAACTCGTTGGAGCTGAGATTCAAATACTGTAAACCAGATAAGCTGCTGAATCCTTCAGGAACATTCCCTGATAAAGTATTCTCCTGTAAAGCAATGACTTGTAAATTAGGTAAACCAGCGAGCTCGAGTGGAAGGTCGCCGGAGAGATTCTGTTTGCTCAAATCCAAGCTTACTAATTTCAACAGATTCCCTAAAGTAGCCGGAATCTTCTCTGAAAATCCATTCCCACTAAGATTCAGAAACGTTAATTGGCTCATGTTGCTGATGTTTTCCGGTATATTACCGGATAATTTATTCCCACTTAAATCCAATGTCGTCAAATTGCTCAAACCAGATAATTCATCCGTAGGCAAGTCCCAACTCAACTTGTTTAGACTCAAGTCGAGGGATTCAAGAGCAGTCAGATTTCCGAAACTCGCCGGAATAGAACCGGAAAACTGATTTCTCCTAAGAGACAAACTGCTTAAACTTCTCAACTCACCCAAAAAGCCGGGGACTTCACCGTAAAACATGTTCCCTCCGAGATCAAGCACGTGCAATGAGCTACATTGCGTAATCTGAGCAGGTACAACACCATTAAAGGAATTGTTTGCCAACTTTAACAACTCTAGCCGTTTAAGATTACCGATTTGCCCCGGAACCGGACCAGTAAAAGAGTTACCAGAGACATCCAGCATTGTCAATGTCGTAATCTGAGTTAACCAAACCGGAAAATCTCCACGAATCATGTTCTGTCCAAGATCAGTGAAGTGTACACCTGAAGTGTACTAAAACATGTATCTCCAGATTCCAACCCGACAAGATCAGTGAATGAATTAAAACCCAATTGCACGATACGAATCGAAGGTGGAAAGCTCGAAACATTACAAAACATCGAAATAGGAACAGAACCTGATAGATTGTTTCGAGACAAGGAAAGAACTTGAAGCTTAGGTAAAGCTCCAATGGCGGCTGGTAAAACCCCAGTGAGTTTATTACCTTCAATACTCAAATGGACAAGGGAAGAACAATTCGCCATATCAGACGGTAAAGTCCCTTCAAACTGATTGTAATCGAGCCACAAGTACTGCAAACTCTGTAATTCTCCGAAACTCGCCGGAATCGCGCCGGTGAACCCGTTATACGACAAGTTAATGAGTTGGACCTGAGTCAAGTTCACTACACTCCTCGGAATCGTACCAGAAAACCCATTTGACGACAAGTCCATATACTTGAGACTTAAAGGAAACCCGATACCGGAAACCTCGCCGGAGAGCCGATTCTTAGCAACATTGAATATCTGCAACTGAGTCAAGTTACTGATTTCCGCCGGTAACTCGCCGGAGAACGAATTGTACTGTAAAAAAACATCTCGAAGAAGATTGCAACTGAACAGAGATGCCGGAATGGTTCCGTTGAAGTTATTTGAACGGATGCTGAGTTTCCTTAACATTCGGAGATTCGCCAAGTGGACGCCACTGAGTCGACCACCGAGTTGCAGGCGAGGAAGCCTCAACTCAGTGACTCGGTCGTTCGTACACGAAACCCCACGCCAGTCACATGGAGCCGACGGCGTGGAACGATCCCAACCGTTCAAAGCTCCAAATGGGTCGTGAAGACTGAGCTTGAATGAATCTAAAGCGTCGATCTCGTCGGAGTTCCGTTGAGCTTGTGACGATGACCACCAAAACGCTGCGTTTAACACCAGAATAGAAGAAAATAATATCAAAACGTTTGGATTACTCATTTGAAAAGCTTTTTGGCTATGGAGTTTTTTCTTCACATATGAAGGGGATAATCGACCGTAATCGCAGGGTTAATAATGGGTGTGCTCACAGAGCCCGTTAGCGCAGTAAGATAAAACAACAGCAGTAAAAATAAAGCAACACACGATATGTTTACGCAGTTCGGTTTCCCTACATCCGCGGGGCCTAGCCCAAGGTAAAAACGGTATTCCACTATTTTTGAAACAATAGGCAAGTACACGGGTTACAACTCGCTCATCTATAACCGACTCCCTATTTTTCTAAGTGTATTCTTCGCTCTTTACCTCACACGACCTAAACTAACACAGTCTAGGACTTACACGACGTGCCTAACCGAACGGGCAAGGACTTGTCGTAACCCTCTTTCGTATCACAAGATGTGACGCATGATGTCAAAGAATGCACCGTAATAAATAACTCTCCTAAGTTTGATGAGTGCTCTCGTTTATGCTCAAGGAGAAGGTGAAAAGTGCTTGAATGGTTTGTCTTCTTTGTCTTCTATTTATAGTACTTCAAGCCGTGTGAATTAAATCGAATCACCTTCAAATCGAATCCTACTTGAAGTAGGAATTCCTTCAAAATGTAATCCTATTCCCTTTTGGTAACTAGTTTCCTATTCCTAAAAGGAATAGAATTAATACTTCAAATCAAAACAAATCTTCAACCAAATAGGAATAAATCAACTAGGATTCTTTAATAATTAGTTTCCCAAACGGACTCGGTATGAGGATCCGATCATATCCGATGAAATCAATGAGGTTTGACGAAAACCGCCAACTAACGAAATATCGCTCCTGACACTCGCGGCCAATGAGATACCAAGTGACTACTGGGTGAATTACCATCAAGCGTCGTTTGCAGAACAACATATTTCTCTAAAAATGGAAACTTTTCTCTCTTCTATGAAAGTTTATGTTTCTCTCTCTAGAAAAAATTGAAGCTTTAGCTATGGTGGTGACAAGAGAAAACCCCAGACCTCTGCTAAAGAAGAAAAAAGCTATGAAATTGAATATATCACTTTTTTTTGTGAAACGGCAAAAAGTGGGGTCGTTTTCACTTTTTTTATTTTTATTTTATTTTAGTGTTGGATGAATCATTGAGCTATGTGGAGTGTGCACTCTTTAAAACAAGGAACCCCTTTATATAATTATGTATTCTCCGATTATCCATAATAAAAATTATTTATATTTCTCATTCCAAATAAAAATTATCAAGTGATTTGAATCATTTGTATTCGTTTATTTTTTAGAGCGTGATTCCGGCATGTTCGGATATTTTAAAAATATTGTTTATTATTTTACGGTGTTTGGGACAAAACAAACACATTAATATGCAACTTATATTAACAATATCAGAACGACGAAATAATGGAAGAAAAAGAAGAAGAGTGAAGCAGTTTAGAGGGGGGCAAAAAAACTAATTTTCATCATATATTCATATATATATAGAACAAAAACAAGCAGAATACAACTAGGATTACATCAAAAACCAAAAAGGACGACCATGACTGAAAGGCAAAAGCACTTTCGGTGGGCACCGGTACTTTTCCGATGGCCGTACCGAAAACGCACCGAATATCGATTCTCGTTGGAAACTTGTCGGTATTTTCGGGGGAATTTTCATTACAAAAATTAATAATTTTTAGCATAACTTGAAATTAAAATTAAAATTTACTCATATCTATAAAATTAAAAAATTACTTACGGGGACTGCAGAACGAACCAAACTGCCAAATTTTCTGTCGGAGTTGGAAGCTTTAGAAAATTTTGTTGTGAAAAATGTAATTACGGAACACTGAATATATAGACAAATTCCCGATCCAGTATGTGTGTATAAAACGAAATATGTACATTTTTTATTTGTGGAAAAATTGGGAGTGACGTGGATATGGAATTAGTTTAGCAGAGATAGAGTTGACTTTGCTTTAATAAAATTCCATATTGCTAAAAAAAATGTAGGTCTATCTGAAACTTGTACACCATGTAATGTTGGCTCATTGTGACATAAATATTTGTGTTTCTTTTATGTATTCCTAATACATGAAGTTGAAAAAACAAATTTGACAAATTAAATTCTAAAATAAAAATACACAATTTGAATAAGAGACCAAATTAAAAACAAATTTAGTTTTCCCTGTAGTTTTTCCTTGTAGGCTTGTAATTGCGAAGTACTATATTTGAATTTTGGGGTCCCTGAACTTCCCATAGTCTTTCAAATGGTCCTGGAACTACATTTTCATCCAGCTTGACCCCTTAAACGTTGGTGCCGTCACCATATCAACAATTCCTCACAGACCACCGAATTATTGATTAAATTCCTTTTTACCCATCTGAAAAGATCTAAAGCATCTAAATCTGTATCAGATAATTACAAACTAACCTTAATATATCTTATAATTCCAAAACTAGAGCCAACAATTCTAAAATCATAACACACAAATTCCAATTTATTTATAGCAAGCACCAGCAAAACTCTCTCTCGAGAACTCATGTCAAAGAACTTCAGAAAATATTGTCAGCTGGTAATATCTACCAGAAATCCTAGACATGATTTCATTAGAAAAATATCCATACAAACTAAAAATTCAATTACAACCTCGAAGATAAATAGCAACTTACACAATTTGATGGCATACGAAATGAAACACATGAAAATGACACTGCACAGCTAGCTAACAAGACAAGAGTTAGCCAGTAACAAGAGTTACCTCCGTCTTAAAATAGTTGTCAATTTTTTGCATACAAATACATGTAAAAAACTCAAAAGTATTTTGGGAAGGAGGTAGTAACATTTAACCTTACAGGGGAATAATTCCGACGAGTACCTTTGTGATAGGGAAGCAAATGGATCACCTAGCATACCACCATTCAGAATCACTATCATCGTCATCATCATGTATACCAACATCATCATCACTGACATAGATTATGTCAAAGGCATTGGGGTGGTCTAGCAAAACCAAGCTCTCTTCAAAATATCTAGTTTCAGTACCAAACTTAAAAACGTTTTTGGGAAAGCGGCGAGTCCCTTTCGAGCTCCATTTTCGAGGTCAGTGGAGACGATGGCCTTGTAAACTTCACATTTTCCAGGCATTCGAGCATAAACTTCCCACAGGACATCCCATTATTCAAAAACGCTAAGAAAAAAGGACTTCTGTACAATGCAATGGCACGAAATGGATGTTGAGAGAATACATCGTAGTTCCATATCTTCGTCCAAGACTCTACACTGCCGATATTCTTATCAACATAACCTCATAACTCCATCAATCTCCTACCATTAACATCCCACCAGATTAAACAACGCAACTGAATTCTCCTTGTAAGTTACAATAGTCATCAAAGTCATCCCAATTTGTATCATCATCAACATCAGGGCTAGGGATCCTGATCAATTTACGAATCGTAGGGTTCCACAATTTAATAGTATAGCTATGATTCAGCTTCTTATAGCATATGACACCATTGCAAATAGAGATTAACAGTTCAGCATTTTTCGATTTGGGTTTACGGTGAGGAAAAGAGTAGAGTTTATAGAAATCAAACCCATCATTGTCGAGATGCAATTGAAACTGGGATTCGTTTCTGGAGAAGAACAAGTACTCGTTTTCTTTGTTCTTGATTTTGGTGTATGACGAAATGAAAGATGGGTTTTTTATCAGCGATTCCCAATTCTTGTTGGCACAGATGCAATTTCCCAGACTCTTGACGGGTAACTTCTTGAGAATGATGCGTTGGAGTTCTTCTGGCAAAGCTTCCATTTTTAAAAATGTCGATTTTGTTCCCAAATCGAAAACCCTCTCTAATGAAGAAGAAGAAGAAGAAGAAGAAGAAAAGCCAGGTTTCTGGGTTTATGGCCCGATTGAACTTTAACCCAAAAAATGGTTTCGGCTCAATTGAACTTGAACCCATAAAAAATTATGCATCTCGGCCCAATTAAACGACTTGTCGGCTTATTCAATCATAACCGAGTTAATAGTTTCCGAGTTGTAACCTTGTTCCGACTAGTAACTCTTGTTCTGGGTTGTAATCTTCTTAACATATAACCTCCTTCGAGTTGTAGGCTTGTAATTGCAAAAGACAAATCCCTGTGTTAAGGCTCCTCGCTTTGGAGATATGGGAGATGATTTCGTAGTATGCAACATTTCTTACGATTGCAAAGAGGTTTGTTTCAGTGTAGGCTTGTAATTTCAAAGTAATACATTTGACTTTTGGGGTCCCTGAACTTTCTATAGTCTTTCAATTGGCTCCTCAAACTAAACTTTCATCCACCTTGACCCCTTAAACTTTGGTCCCGTCACCATATGGTCCATATCAACAATTCCTCACCGACCACCGAAATATTGATTAAATTCATTTTTACCCATCTGAAAATATATAAAGCATCTAAATCTGTCTCAGATAATTCCAAATTAACCAATTCGGTATTGGCAATTCAAAATAGGAATACTGGAATAAGTAAATCCTAATCCAACTAGGAATTGGCTAGTGGATTTGGGAGATGGAGGTGCCTTCCCGAAACTCATGTTGATCAGTATCCATTGGATATGGGTAGGGAGAAATCAAAGCCTGGATCGAATATACTGCCTCTGACTGTCGATGCTAATGGTGGTAGTGTGGCATACGACGCCATAGTGAAGCAAAATGAGAATTCCAAGAAGATTGTGTATTCTCAACATGAAGATATCGTTCCTAAAGTCTTGAAGAACGAGGGGAAATAGGACCAAGAGAGAGGCGGAAAAAGGTTGTAGCAGATACAAGGCTGGAGACTATAGAGGCTCCAGAGAAGATTACAAATGTGAGGTTGAGTGCAGCCCAGCCGAAAAACGTAACCAAACAGTCTACGGAGTCTAGTTATATTAAGTACCAACCGGCACAACAATCTGCAGCAGCCTTCAATTCAGGTGCAAAGGAAAGAATTATTAAAATGGTGGAGATGCCTGTGGATCCACTTGAGCCACCAAAGTTCAAGTACAAGAGGGTTCCTAAAGCTTCAGGGTCTCCACCAGTTCCCGTCATGCATTCCCCACCACAACCCTTGACTGTTAAAGATCAGCAGGACTGGAACATTGCACCGAGTATCTCAAATTCGAAGAATTACACGATTCCTCTGGATAAACGTCTTGCTGCTGACGGGAGAGGCTTGCAGGAAGTTCAGATTAACAATAATTTCGCGAAACTGTCAGAGGCGATTTACGTAGCAGAGCACAAGGCCAGGGAAGCTCTTTCGATGAGATCGAAGGTTGAGAAGGAGATGATGATGAAGGAGAAAGAGAAAGAGAGGAAGGAGTTGGAGTTAAAACAGTTGGCTGCAAAAGCAAGGTCGGCTGGTACCGTAGCTCTGGGTGCTGCTCCGGTTCATTCCGAGAGAGGTGAAATTGAAATGGATGATGATGAGGTTCGAGATTACGAGAGAATCGGGAAGAGAGATAGAGATATGCCTAAGGAGTGCAG
>JANIEQ010001936.1:0-28626 GCA_024708375.1 Oxalis stricta
TACGGACAAAACATCACCCGTCGTGTTACGACATTTTGTTTGTAAAGTGTTACCAAAAATACCTCTTTCCGAGACGTCCGTTCCCAACTCCCACCATAATTGGATCCCGGGTTCTGGCTCCCTATCACCAGTTCACTATCTCATCATTATGTTTACTTAGTCATAATTACGTCACCACGTTAATAATATCAACTAAGTACTAATTCATTTTACACATTATTATATTTTATGGAAAACACGCCATAATTATACAATAATATTTTCACAAAATAATTATATAAATAGAATTCCTAATGCCGCTCCATGCGATTGCCACGGAACCCACCTTATTCCTTATCTTACACGCGTAGATAAACCGGCTACGAACAACGGATTACGTCTCGCAGACTAACTCTGGAGAAAATATTTATTTTTGTAGAAATCGTAAGCTTTACGCTTAGTGAGGTTTTAAGTAATCAAATACAATACTTTAAACCATTTTCAATATTAATAATATATTATTTACATAATATATTTTACATTCACATAAATTCAATATTTCAATTTTGATTAATGTTCTTAGAATATTTAAATCAAATATTTAAATACTGATATTTTCTATATCAAATTTAAATCACACATTAATCATTTTCAATATTCAATCTTTGATAAAATTTCTAATATTCAATATTCAATTATTTTAATTTGACATATACCATATCAAATTTTTATCACAATTTCATTTTCAATACTCAATATCATATCATTTAGTTATTTCCATTTGATATATGCCATATCAAATTTATATATCCTCTATATTTATTTTCGATATACAATATCACACCAATGATAAATTAATATATATTTTTTTAGAGTTAATCACGACGGTAGCAAGCCAATCGTAACAACTCTCCCACGTTGGAGTTACCCATACCGGGAAACTCGACCCTACATGACGCTGGGTTATGCCATAGTAAAGCGTACGATCCGATCGAGGTACTAAACCGCCCGTATATCGGTATAATAAATAGGCCGCCGTAATCGGCACTTAGTAATATATATCACTGGGGTTTTATATACAACCATCCAAGTGATTGTAGGGGTTCTTATATATATATGTTCATATTTATTTATCATAATAGTCACTTGGGTCTTATTTATAGCCATCCAAGTGAATTTTATAATTTCATAAGTCATATATTATTTTCAAATAAGCACACAATTGCTTTTATAATTCCGAATAATATTATTCTCCAGTTTTATATATAAATTCTCATATATATGTATAATACTATGTCGTATATAAATCATTTCAATCCATCAATTAGATTTATACGACGTAGTATAATTATCGAATACTTTAATTTCGCATAATAATAAAACACTCACCTTAATATATATCGTACACGCAAATTCCTTACGTCAACACGTCTAACAATCTGTTACAATTATTGAATTTAATCAATCATCTATTTAATTATATCGTAAAGGTATTATTCGTATTAGTACGTCACCTCTCGTATCCTACGACGGTATTTAATCGATTATACGTACTTAATTTCGATTTAATCCAACAATTAATTTATTAAAAATATTTTCCTAAGTGAAAAATATTTAATATAATTAAATATTAGCTACTGGTTGGTCAAAAATAATTTATTATGAATTTTCCATATTTATATAAATACAGAATATCATTTATAATAATTATTTGATTTAATTTATACCTTTCAAATCATTAAAATAATCCGATATTTAAATTTATTTTTTCCCGACTTCCAAAACATTCAATATTTTTACATAATCGGGTTCGTAATAATAATATTAACCCATGGTAAAAATATCATAATTTTTGGTTGAGTAAAAATGATTTTATTTGCTTCGGAAGATTTAAAATTATGTGATTGGTTACTGGTTAGGTTCGGATGGAAAAGTCAGTCTTGCTCTTTGACTTTTAAATCAGACACGTTGGTTTTATCGTAATTACTATTAAAATCATAAGAATACGCTGGTCTTTATACCTGGTTCGGATATGGAAAAGACAATTATACCCCTGGTCTATTTATTTGACCGAAAAATACAGTTTGGTTAATTTGTAATTATTTTAAAATATTGAGGGTATTATAGACTTTTAATAATTAATTCGGTCTGATTTAATATAAAACAGATTGAACCAATTTAAAATCGAATTGAAACAAATTGATTTGAATTAGAATTGATTTGATTTAAAACGAACCGAACCGAATCGGTTCAAAATCAGATCGTCGTCTTCAACCTCGCGAGACTTTCTCTCTCCCCGACATTTTCTCACTCCTACTGTTTTAATTCCGTTCTAGTGATTCCGGCCACCTCCGGCCACGTTTCCGGTACCATTAGACTCCTTTTTCCGTCACGAACACGATGGTACCAACTAATGACTCTAACTCGCTCTCATTTTTCCGAATGTTCCAAGTCAAAGTTTCGGTCAAAATTTCTAAATCGTTCGAATTAACCCAATTCCTTTTAACAATGAGTTCTATAGGTTGTATATAGTATTTCTACGTCGAAAACGAATCAAAACAACTAAAAGAAAGTTTCGGAAGTTACCTTCGAAATTTCCGAATTTCCGATCCGATCGTCGATTCAAGCTCCGATATGGTTGTGGGTCGGTTTGACATCGTTCGTAAGGAGTCTATTGGATTAAGAATACGATTTAAATTCGGTCGTTTGATGGAATTTCGATGAAAACCGGTTTTGTACCGTAAACTTACCGGTATCGTTTCGGTCACTTTCCGGCCGGCATTCATCATCGTTTCTGACCGGTATTCGAGATCCTCGTGGTCTCGTCTACAACATATCTGAATTTCAAGCAATTCCGGCAAAGTCGGATTTTTGACAGTTAGTTTAGACGATTTTGAAAATTTTGACAGTTTAATATTTTCGTAACGTCAAGACGTCGGAATTAAAATCTGAAAAATTTGCACGGTGACAAAGGAATATTACCTGGAATTTATTTTGAAATCGGATTGTTGATTGGATGATCGGAGTTGTCGCCGGAAAATTTTGAAGTTAAGTTAAAATAGAAATATATAATTTTGTTAATAATGTAATAAATCTTTCCCCTCGTGAATAATTTTACGAGAGGTGGGAGAAGGTTTTAAAGAATTCTGGAGTGGGATACTCACTCATTGTGGGTCCCACCTTGAATTATTATTTTTACTTTTATTATTTTATTTCTTTACTTTTATTATTTTATTCAATCGTCGGTCCCGCTAATAATTCAATCGATCGTTCCGTAATCCGATCATCGATCGTGTTAACGTAGTCTACAACGTTAAAACGTATTTTCGTCGTATAAATCTCGTAAATCGATATAATCGATTTTAAAAATTTAATTTGATTTCGTAAAAATCAAATAATCGATTTATTTAAAATATTAAGCGTGTAATTTCAATCGAGTCGATTTTTATTATTAAAATATTTTTACATCGCTATCGACTACACGATTATCTAAGCGCGAATTTTTCGGGACGTTACACTTTCCGTCTGGAATTAAGTAGTTGTATAAGGGTTATTTCCGCTCCTGTGATTATAGTGTATATATAGTATGCTTAAGAGTGTGGTCGGAAAATGATGAGCCGTCTCGACCGGACGTCGGGTCCGCTGCTAGGGCCGAAAACGATCCGAGCCGAGCCGGCCTAAAAATTTTCCGATCTTCAAAATCGAGGCCCGAGTCCGGCCCGCTTCCGATCCCGAGCCGATCCCGGACAGACCCCGTTTTAAATTTAAAAAATAAAATAAAATAAAATTACAAAATTTTCATTATACGCTTCCATCTTCTACTTGGATCTCTCGCTCATCTTTCGGCGCTTCCTCTTCAACCTCCTCATACGCTTCTTCTTCCACTAGAATCACAAAGATAACATTTTCATTAGAATACAATGACAATGGAATTCAATGCCGAGAGCTAGGAATGCAAACACACATCAAAAGCATGCAAATTCCTTTAGTTATTGACAATATCCTATCTTTAATTCCCTAGTTCAAGATTTCAAGGCAAGATTTGAAATCGAGGCAAGAACACGTATGTCTAAAAATCTGGTTCTAAAGATCAAGACATCGGCAACTTAATTCCCTAGTAAAGAAAGGCGATGAATATGAGAAACTGTAGAACACACATAGCCTATCTTTACTAACCTTTTAAATTAAATATACCACCGGACATTAGTCCCTCAAGGAAACAATCTACCCTAGGATAATGATACATGAACTAGGGGAAAAGTAAAAATACCAAAGTAGCAGCTGTTTTAGTCCCCGAAGGAAATCCTTTCCATTCAGTCTCCCAGATCATCAAGATGCGCATGGCTCTACGAGTCACATGGTCAAAATGTTGTTTCAATTAAGAAAGTTATAAAATTAAAACTCGTGCTCATAAAATCCTTCACTGATTTGAGAGCTTACATCTAATCTGACTGTGCATTAAAACAAAGATTCCATAAATCCATTACATGACCCGTCTTGGAAGTACCCTTCCATTCCTCTTCGTTAAGGATAGATACAATGCTCTCTTCTTTCACCTCAACTACTCAATAACACAAATTTGAAACATAAGTCCATCCATGGCCATTCATAGTTAGCTCTCGATTGCAAGAATAAGACAAATACTCGCACCATTTTGATCTGGAGCCGGGAAGAGAGGTAAGTGACGAATACGGAGTAATGAATGAAACCGACAAGACACTCTTCTTCAAAATCGAGTCTTTATCCGGACCACGGTGACAGCTCTTCTTCTACTGCGCGAGGGGACTAAAAGCAAGAGCTATCCTCCTATACATACTAATGAAACAAAAATCTCCATTCATAGCAGAGAATACCTTATTAAACAAAATTTAAATCGAATCAATTGTCGTAGAATACCTTTTCAATCGAATGATTCAATGGGGAAGATGATTAGAGATGATTGAGATGACGATGACTGATGAGAAGTGCTTGTGATTGTGAACGCGAAATCCGAGATCGTAGATGAGCGGAGAGGACTAGAGGAGACTGGAGAGACGACTTGAGTGGCGGATCGGGAGACCGATGAGTGATGAATGATGATTTTCGAGTGACTAGAGGTTAGGGTTTCGCCTTCAAGTGATATACTCGATATCGAAAGATAGGACGGGCCACCTCACAAGTCACAAGGTCGAAGGAGTGAAGGGCCTTCAGGGAAGGTCAGTGTAATTTTTATTTTTTTTTAATAAAAGCCCGCGGGCTGTCCGGGATCGGCTCGGCCCGAGCCCTCAAAAAGCCCGGGTCCGCCGATCCCGATCCCAAAAAAGCCCGCTTTCTAAACGATCTTTTTTTCAAGCCCGAGCCCGCTTATTTTTCGGGCCGATCCGAGCCGATCCCGGGCTTTAAGCCCGTTTTCCCACTCTCTATTTAAGAGAATGGATTATCTCAGTGTTGAAAGTGTCTTCGGTGATTAGAGAGAGTCATCTCTCCATGAAACCCTAATTTTTGGGTTATATATGAGGTTATTACTCAATAATGGGAGGATTAATATACCTTTTTGTCACCCGTTTGAAATAGATTTTACTACATTGATGCCTTTATAATAACCGAGCTAATGGGTTTTAATTTGTAGGTATTTTGGAAATGTTCTGAACATACATCGTATGTCTAAACATTCTTTCGGATAGACGTCCTTATTCGAAATATTCCTCCGGCCACAATAAAATTTCCCCTAAAATTTCATTGTATAATTAATTGATGCAATTGTCGAATTAGAATATGTTTTTGTGCAACACATAATTTAGGAGTAAATGAGATGATGATGATGATATTTTTGTCTCAAAATACATGATGCTTCAAAACATCGTATATTTTGAGACGTGGAAGTAATAATAATATACGAGTATTAATGCTAGTACGTACTGTAAATAGTATCTTTTTGTTTAGGGAAAGATATCTCAGTACTAGAATTCACGCACAATCTATGATTGATGAAATCCCGATGATACCGAAAGTCGTCGTCCCGGCCTCGTCACCTGAACATGGAACCACGGCTGAGTTACTGGGCCCCACACTTTTCTCACTGGTCAACTTCCTGAAACCGATCGCCAGATGCCACATGGCGAAGACTCATTCGTTGTCCTCTCTTTCAAGTGGGCCCCGACACGTGGCAAAGACTCCGTTTGGCTTTACTTTTGATGATGCCAAAATGAAACTAACCTCACTGCCACCATCTCAGGCACAACTATAGCAATCTTTAGTGAATATCATCTCTGTTAAATAAACGAGCCATGCTTGGTATACATCAATTTTTATACACATCGTGTACATCGGATACATAAAATGATTGTATGTTACTAGGTGCATATTATGTAGTACTTTCGATGACTTTTCAAGCAAGGTCCTTACTTCAACAACCAATATTGTCCGATTGATCTCATAATATGTTATAGCAGTAGTACTTTCGATGCTTTCAAGCAAGGTCCTTTTTTGCAGTGTGAATATTTTAATGAAAAAATTAATACTTTCGATCGATGCAGTGAAGTGACGTATTTCTACACTTACGGTTTTCATTTTTTCTTTGGATGAAGAATCTAATCATAATCAAGATTACAAGATCAAAATTAAACTCATGTCTCAGATGGATTAAAGCTATATGTTTAGTTTCTCGTCCAACTATAAAGAGTACAGTAAATGTGAATTTTAAAATTAAGGAATATCTAGTTTGGATCCACATTTTCTTAAGAATAAAGTTTATCAATTTTTCAGAGAAAAAATTATTCACCAACTTCAAACTATTTTCTCATGAAATCGGAATTTAAAATGAGGCAAAAACTATCTTGCAAATTTAACATAAAAGTATTATTTCGTAAAAACGAAATTTTAAACATAAAGACGAGACAACGATTTTAGAAATGTCGCTTACATTGAACAACGATCGATATATATATATCGACATAATTGGATTCTGCTTTTATCATCTAGTCACATCATTTCAAATGACCTCTTGGAATCAGAAAATTACAAATGTAATTTTTTAAAAATACATGTAAACATTTTGAAACGAAAGGACGGACGGGTGAACATTTGTAGTCCGACCGGCAATGAGAATGCCGGTCGGACTACTTAATTAAGTGGATTAATTAAGTAAACCTTGGACCGGCAATGTCATTGCCGGTCAAGGTATTTTTTTTTTTCCTTCTCTTTCCCTTCTTCTATTGGCTAGTGTTTTTTTTTTTTTTTTTTTACAAGACCGAGCAATGCTATTGCCGGTCGGAAGATCATAATTAACCCTTAATCCGTGATTAGCAAGACCGGCAATCCCATTGCCGGTCCGCCTCAAAAATGTTCACCTCTCCGTCCTACCGTTCACAAAAGTAGCGCACCCCTCTTGGAATCTCATTTAGAGGCACTAGCGGTTGAGGCGGATCGTGCAATTTTAGTTCAATTAATAGAATAATCGTCCTTAATTTTGATTAAATAGTATTTTTATTAAAACATATTGTAAACGCTCCGAAAATTCATGCTTTGATAATCGTGAAATCGAAACGACGGGTTATTATTAATAAGATCAACTAGAGTGATTTACCTAACGTCCTAACCTAAGTCAAACTTATTATAAATAAATATTGTAAGTAGCCGTTTTGATATTTTTCCGCGTAGTACTTGTCTACGTGAGAGTTAGACTTTTAAAATTTTATTTACTATAATTGATGTTAGGTATTTTATCTACATTAGATATCGGGTATATTACCCGAAATATCTGGTATTTATGTGTATTTTGTAACGGAGTGAAAGGATGATTAATTAGCATGGTGGCTGCCGACATAAAATTTTTTATGACTAGTTATACTAATTATTTCCCTACAACTAGCCTAATATTACCATATTTTCCACTGCTGACACTCTAATTATCATCAGCACCCACTTACTCAGTATTATATACTCCCTCTGCATTCTATAGTTTCATGATCAGAGATCACAAAATTGTATATACTTCCTCTGTGTCTAGCCATTGCCAGAGAATCAAACAAGCATACAACAAAATAAGCCAAAATACAATCTCAGAAACACATTTCAAATACAGTTGATTTATACAGAAACATTGATCAAAATATTCTCCGTGAACAAGTCTACGGAAGACTAAATCTGTATAATTACATGAATTGACAAACTCAATTCACTGTCAAAATCCGATCTACCTAGAAAATTCTCAAAATCAAATATGTTTAACTTAAGGCAGTGGGGAACATTTTTGAATAAAGGAGCATACCGGTTTAGTGGCCGGAAACCACCGAGTTAAACATTGGTCGAATTGATGACGAACGAGTCTTGACCGAGTCAAGCCTCCGTAAGCTTTGTTGGACGCCGACGAGTCGTTCTAAGCTAACGCCGCCGTGAAAGCCGACGAGGACGCCGGTGGCCGGATTTCTTGGAGGTAAATTCGACCACCAAACACTGTCAAATTTCAAAATTTATAGCTTAGAAACGTTACCCAACAATCATAGATAAACATACTTTGATATTAGAGATTAATTCGAAGTTTTGTAAAAACTTTACCGAATTGAAAAATCAAAATTAAAGACGAGAGGAGATGAATTGAGAGAAACTAACCATAGATTCGTGACCCTGGTGAGGAGACGCCGTCGATCGGTATGTGGCAACGGCGTCGGCAGTCGGCCGTGAATCGGTGACGTTGACGACGGCAATCTGACGACGGAGAGAGTGAACGCTGCCACGCAGAAAATTACAAATGTAATTTTTTAAAAATACATGTGAACATATTGAAACGGAATTTGATTTTGTGAACAAATGTAGTCCGATCGGCAATAAGGTTGCCGGTCGGACTGATTAGTTTTCTAATTAATCATTAATCCAAAACCGGCACTTGTGTTGCCGGACGAATTATACCAAACCGGCATCCTTGATGCGTCATGTAAAAAAAAAAAAAAAAAATTGGACCGGCATCCTTGATGCCGGTCATGCATGAAAATAAAAATCCACAGTTTGGCCATTATCCCATGTAACGGGGGAAACTATAGATACAATACAAAGACAAATTAGATAGACAAAAACACACATAGCAGCAACAACATTGAATAAGAATGATTAATTAGTCAAGGCACATAATGGCCTCCTCTTTTGATAGCCCAGCAAAGCCATGAGAGTTGATATCCAAACAAATTGCTCAATTGAAGTCGTGATTTAATTTTAATTCTCCACATACTCGAATCAGATCATAATTACCTTACCGAGAAATTACTTGCACAAGAATCAGAATTGAATTTGATTTAATATTCTTTTAAAAAGTTTAATGTTTACCACCTTATCTTATCCTACTTTAATTGGGTTTTAAAAACCAAACAAAACCTAACCTGTTTCGTGCTTACACCTATTCTTATCCTACTTTAATTGGGTGATCAACCACATAATTATTTGTATCAGATCAATCATAACAAAAATATAAAATAATAGTAGTATAGAGTACTAATGAAGAAAGAAGAAAGCAATAATATTGATTGGGTGTCACAATTACCTCAACATATCCTGCAACGAGAAATAATCCATCGGCTTCCCCTTTAGAACAAGCTCGAACTTGTGTTCTGTCTAAGGTATGGAATCAAGCTTGGTCTTATCACACGTTTTTTACTTTCTTTGAGGACCGGTTTAGTTGTCGGGATGCTTTGATTCGTTATGTAGATGGTAGGCTACGGCACTGTGTCGAACATAAATTAGTTATTGATAGGATTGAGATACGTGCCCGTAATTTTTTTCCGAGTGGTTTAATTTGGCCATTCGAGAGAAATTTAATAACCGATTTATATTTGGAAGATATCACTAGTGGATATCCTCCATGGCCAATTCCTCCCCCGATTGGAAAAACATTACAAGTATTGACTCTTAAAAAGTGTACCTTACCATCCGATTATCTAGTCGACGTGCCTAATTTTCTCCATCTACAGAAATTGGTTTTGGAGTACGTTACAATTCTGGATAACAAAACATTAGAAAAACTTATATCTCCTAAAGTAGTCGAGAGTTTGGAGCTTCGAGATGCCAATGCCACAACCTTGAACATCTGAAGCTTGGCGGGTAGTTTTCCTAGACTAACTAATATTAAAGTTGAGCACTGTTATGACGGCATGGCGATGAAGATTACAATTCAAGGTGCTCCGAATCTTAAAACAGCTGCATTCTCCGACATTGGCCACAATCTGACAGACCTAGAGATGGACGCGCCATGTCTAGAAAGCTTCTGCTTTTCTGGTGTCGATGGTTGTTTATATAACTTCACTTTGCAACCCAGTCAGTTCCTCAAAGAAGTCTCTCTGAGCAGCCAGGTCTTGCTCAATGCCAATCTATACAATTTTCTCAGTTCGGCCTCTACATCAGAAGCAGGACACGACCATATGATGGCGACGATTTCAAGCTCAAGTCTCAGACGATTATTATTTGGTTCACATGAGGTTAGAGCCAACGTTACCATTGACGCACCAAACTTGACCGCACTAACCACCTGGGGTTTTGTTTCCTTCGATGTTGTAGACAGCTCAAACCTGACTGAAATTCAAATCGAGTCATACATAGACGAAAATTATGGATTCTGGCACCCAAAATTGGTCCACTTCTTTCAGAAATTGAAATCCCCCAACGACATCACTCTGGCTTTCTTGACGGACAAGGTAATTAATATTGTAGCTTTCTAATCACCTCTGTCCATAAATACTCATTAACACAAGTTATTTTTTGATAAGTTAGATGTCTCTATTAAAATTCATGTATATATATATATATACATCCAACTATATCGATGATCATTATCAAAAAATAAAATAAAATATCGATGATCTAATTATCAATGAATCAAAAAGTGTATATGTCAATTCTTTATGTACGGAGGGAGTATGAATATCTATGTTTACTAATTAATTTATGTATCTATTAGATGATGATTGCACACCAAGATCCAAGAGGCATTTGGCTTCCTCTTCCGACAGAGCTGCCGGAAAACTCGTACTTTAAATTTTTCATTCTGTCAGAACGTTTAGCTTATGAATCACTGATGGCTGAGCTTGACTATCGTGAATATCTTTCGGTTGCATCTCCCGATAATGGTGAATTGTTGAAGGTATACACATTTATTTCCATTACTCATATACTCTCTCAGTCTCTTATTACTTGTCAGTTGTCACTTTTCCTAATACGAAAATGCATACGATAACTGATAAGTAATTAAGTACGGGGTAGTATATTATTTCTAAGGCACGTACTGCATAGATATACATATTAATAAATATTTCTTAATATCTCCAACCTACACAAATTATTACTAATATTAATTACGTATTTAATACTACTTTCTCTATTCTGTGTTTAACATTCATTAGGCTCTATCAAAAGTGTACAACGTAGGCAAATGCAAGGATTTGGCAGACCAAATAAAAGGACGATAACCTTGCAGCTGCTTTGATCAACTCATATCAGGCAATGGACTACCAGATTACTACTTTTAATGAAAAGTTTTAAACATATAATAAATGTTAATTAGGACTAGAGATATTCGATCAACTGCTTACTTTGATTAATATTTTCCCTTTAATGATAATAATAAATATTTTTGAAATTGACTTTGCCTTTCATAAATTGTGCATGTTGTATATCTATCATTGGATTTTACTTTATTATAGCTAAGATTTTGCGGCAGACTCCATGGAGGAGTTGAAGAGGAAGACATCGGATAATTATTTCCGGTTGCCGTGTGATAGATATTCACTTCCTCTCACGCCGGACGCTTTTACTTTGATGATCATCTCCGTTATCTGCAATTAAAAAATAATAATTTATATATGAAAATGATGAATGTTAATTAATTTAATTTGCTTGCTTTCTTCTCAAAAAAAAATAATAATAATAATTTGCTTTCATGATATTATATATCTCATCAGATTAGGACATTATGGATTGATCACTGCCTCATTCATTCAAGTCTTAAGAGGTTAATTATGTTTAAGATATCATATCAAAAGTTTTTTTTTTGATAAAAGGGTTAAGCTTTATTAATAAACTGAAGAAGATAGAGGGGATGGGGAAAAAGAGGGCAAGGGGAGAAATCTTGCATTAGGGGTGGTCGAGATAGCCGAGTCAGCAGTCCCCGCACCGCCGGATGATATTTGGAGGTGATTAACCAAAACCCGTACGTGTGAAGGGATAGATCTTTTTAGGCAGGGGCGGTTGCAGGATCGACGTCGGGTGGGACCGAAAGTAGTCATAAATTTTAAGGATGGATGCATGATTTATTTGGGTGGGACCGAAAGTATATGGGGATTATGGAAAATTCAAGTCGCACCGTGAAAATTTCTTATTAAATTAAATTATGATTCATAAAAAATTAATCACAAATAATAATTTAATTTTACTAAGTAAGTGAAATTTATTTCATTAAAAATAAAAAAATTATAAAATTTACTTGATACAATCATACTAAATTTCAATAAAAATAAATTATTTATATCGATCCAATTTATATTTGCCAACTAATTTATTTAAACGTTAATAATCATATTTGTAAAGGATATATATATTAGTCTAATTCACATTTGAGATGTCTCAAAATATATATATATATATATATATTTGAGGACTAAAGAGTTTAGTGGATGTCTTTGAAAAAAAATATTTGAGCACTAAAAACTTTAATAACCATATTTATAAGAATTATATATATATATGTAGATGTTATATCATTTTACGGGACAAATGGATAAATCGAGAGTCTTTTGTACATAGACTACCACTGAGCCATGACATTTATTTGTGTATCTATGAGATAAACAATATATATATTCCCTCTATATAATTTAATTTTCTTCTTTCAAAAAATCAACTAAGCGAAAGTGGCCCCTCCAAATTACACTCATCCGCTCCCACGTTCGCTTAGGGCACCCTTCTTTTTAGGCAAGCCTCGGATACATATAGCGCCTCAATGTTCTAGTACAGATGTCATGGCCTAACTATTACACTTTTATGCTAATATGCTCCAACTAGACTACAGAAATCAGATTAGACATGTAGTTGATCGAATATCTGGATGGATTATTTCTCGTTGCAATAATAGTAGTAGAGAGTACTAGTCGAAGAAAAGAAGAAAGCAACAATATTGATCGGGTGTCACAATTACCTCAACATATCCTGCAACGAGAAATAATCCATCGGCTTTCCCTTTAGAACAAGCTCGAACTTGTGTTCTGTCTAAGGTATGGAAACAAGTTTGATATTCGATCAACACGTTTTTTACTTTCTTTGGAGGACCGGTTTAGTTGTCTGGATGCTTTGATTCTTTATGTAGATGGTAGGCTACGGCACCGTGTCGAACATAAAATTAGCTATTGATAGGATCTAGATACGATGCGGCTCGTGATTTTTTTTTCCGAGTGGTTTAATTTGGCCACTCAAAAAAATTTAATGAACCGATTTATATTTGGAAAGATATCACTTGCAGGATATCCTCCATGGCCAATTCCTCGCCGATTGGAAAAACATTACAGGTATTGGACTCTAAAAAGTGTACTCTTACCATCCGATTAACTAGTCGCACGTGCATAATTTTCTCCATTCTACAGTAAATTGTCTTTTGGAGTATGTTACAATTCTGGATGGCAAAACATTAGAAAACTTATATCCCCTAAAGTAGCTCGAGAGTTTGGAGTTTTCGAGATGCGAATGCCACAACCATGGACATCTGAAGCTTGTGGGGTAGTTTTCCTAGACTAATCTAATATTATAGTTAAGCACTGTTTTGACGGGCATGGCAATGAAGATTACAATTCAATGTGCTGCGAATCTTAAAAACAGCTGCATTCTTCTGACATTGGCCACAATCTGACAGACCTAGAGATGGAGTCGAAGGTTGTTTATATAACTTCTACTTTTGCAACCCAGTCAGTTCCTGAAAGAAGTCTCTTTAGGCAGCGAGGTCTGGTTGAATCTATGCAATTTTCTCAGTTCCTACTTCTGAGCATCAGGAGGACAAGCATATGATGGCGGCAGCAACGATCTCAAGCTCAAGTCTCTGTAAGTGATTATTATTTGATACACTGGATGGTCAGGTTAGAGACATCACCATGGACGCACCAAACTTGACCGCATTAATAACCTGGGGTCATGGTTTCTTCGATGTTGTAGACATCTCAAACCCTGACTGAAGTTCGAATCTGAGTCGTACGTAAACGAAGATTATGGATTCCTGGCACCCAAAATTGGTGGACTTCTTTCAGAAATTGAAATCCCCCAAAGACGTCACTCTGGCTCTTGACGGACAAGGTATTTAATACTACTATTAGTTAATTGTAGCTTTCTAATCACGTACTCCCTCCCTCTGTCCATAAATACTAATAACACAAGTTATGTTTTTGATACATTGAAAAATTGGATGTATCTAAATAAAATTCATGTATAGATACATCCAACTATATCAATGATCTAATTATCGATTAATCAAAAAGGGTTTATGTTGATTATATTGTGAATGGATGGGGAGTATGATCTGTGTTTACTAATTAATGTGTGTATCTATTAGACATATATATGATATGTTTCCGTTACCCATGCATATATATTATTTAAAACACACACATAGACATATATATTAATAAACATTTCTTAATATCCCATCAATACAAAGTACGTACTCCCTCTGCTCCACATATCGCGTAATGAAAGTTACAAATTTTAATGAAGTAATTATTGATAAGAAAATTAAATATATATCATACAATATTTCTCATCCATAAATATTTATGTAAATAGAATAATTATTAAAAATTATTATAAAGGAAACACTTGAAATAATAACTCAACTAAGTATGTATTCCATAAAACGACGCTTGAAGTGATCAAAATAAATTTCATGATCTGATACTGTTGTGAATTAGTAGAAAATATTACTAATATTTGTCACGTACGTATTTAATACCCCTTTCTCTTCTGTGTTTAATTATATTAATTATTCATATTTAGGCTCTATCAAACAAGTGTAACATAGCCTACATAGGCAAATGCAAGGATTGGGCAGACCATATGAAGGGCGATAATGTTGCAGCTGCTTTGATAAACTCAAATCAGGCAATGGACTACCAGATTACTACTTTTAAAGAAGATTTTTATCATATAAATAAATATTAGGATTTGATATTCAATCAATTGCTTACTTTGATTAATATTTTCCCTTTATTGATAATAATAAATACTTTTGGAAATTAACTTTGCATTTCTTAAATTGTGCATGTTGTATATCTATCATTGATTTTACATTGCTTATATTATCTATGCATGTACGTCATTTTTAAAGCCAAACGTATCAACCAAGTATATACTCTTAAGATGGAAAGAAAATGCAAAAACATATAATTTGCATATTTTGAAACTTGAGATATTACATGATTCATGCAACATACATAATTAAGATGAGAAGCCGGGATATGTTAATTTTGCCTTTAATCAGAATCGGTTGTCATTTCTGTTGAATAATGAAGCATACTTGTATGCAAATAACCCAGCCTAATTAAGGTTATTTGTATGCTAGTTTCTTCAGTACAAAAAACAAGACGGTTTAGTTTCATAAATATAATGGGTTATTGCGTCTCGATAGTTAAAGGTGGAGCTCTAGACGTTGAAATTAAACAATCAATAAGAACCACATAAATTATATAGAGAGTATTAGATTACATAGTCACGCATTTGGAATTTGTGTCTGGTCGCATGGGTTTCAACTATATACTACATCCGTCCCAAAATAGATGCAAATTTTTCAATGTAAATGGGACGGAGGGAGTATTATATATTGTTGGGGAAATATGTCTCAACAAAATATAAAATGTGAAAATGATCATATGCAAATGCTTATGCCATGTTATACAAATTAATAATAAACATTTGATGTCCATGAAACTTCATAGAACTAGACATTTTTGAAGTCTTTTACATACAATTACTTGTCGATTACTTATAATCCACGAGAGGAAGAACAACTCGATCTCCTTCACAGAACACAAACTTGGTCCTCGAACATGTTCCTAAGCTTAATTTTGCCAAGTTAGCTTTCTGTCACTGGTATTACATTCGAAGTCATCTCTCACAGCTTGAGGAATTCTTCTGGCTTATGAAAGAAGAATGTGATTGTGTGAGTATATAATGTACTATATATTATATATTTCTATTCATTATCTCATTGTTAATGATTCAGAACGTTATTAATTATATCATTTTTCTTTGATTTGATCGATGCATAATCCCCTACATAGAGCCGACTGAGATTCGAGCATTCATTTCTTCACTAAATCCTTCCAGGATATATAGCTTTCAGAAAACAGAAGAATGAATAATTATGTACTCTAAATTGGTGATGGCTAAATTTGAAAAAAGATATTTTATATAAAGGAGAAATATCAAACCATGCATGTACGTCATTTTTTAATGCCAAAGTACTCTTTAGGATGGAAAAAATGCAAAATATATAATTTGCATTTTTGAAAAACATGAATATCTTACATTATACAGACAACATATGGATGTTCATAATTAAGATGAGAAGCCATATGTTACATTTACAATTGTTTCGTACGGGAACAGTTGATATAAACTGTTTTCAAAGCGAGGTTACGAGAAGTTTTTGTTATTCTGCGGCATAAGTCCCAACGAGAATCAAGTTTTGGTCTATCAAGAGGAAGAGTATCTAATTTTGATCAAGTTCTATTTGTCATTTGATTTATTTCCATATTACTTTTGTGGCTTACTTGTATTCTAAGGCATTCCTTGTGCTAATGGTGGATGTTTGTATCCAATATTGGTTGCCATTTTTCTTCGACTTGTTTTTTAATTTGTCCTGGTAGGTTAATTATGAATGACGTCATTCGATAACACCTACAATTTTTACGTAGTTTGGAGAACTAGGCCTTTAATACCATGTATGTAAGGGTATAATCGGTGATTTGATATCCATAGGTTATCGTTAACTGATACAATCAATTAGCTCGGCCATTAAAATTACTTATCAATAATAATTTCCTCCTTTATAAAAATAAGGGAGGTTATGCAACTAGAAAAATATAAATTTATACCGTTTCGAAATATAAATTATTTCGAGACAGGATCGTTTCATTTGGTGTAATACAGTTGATGGATGCTATTCGATCAAGTCTGGTTATTATATCGCCAAGGATATTCTGATGCACAGGAAAAATTGGAGTCCAGTAATTAGTTCATTTAATTATTGGAACAAGGTTTGGGACCTGAATCTGCCTCCTAATGTTCGTACTTTCTGTGTTGGCGATTGGCGATTATGTAAAGGCATTTTGGCAACAAAGGATAACTTGGTTAGGAGGGGAATGAATCTGTCGTTGAATTGTTCAGTTTGTGGAATTAACAATGAATCGATGCTGCATCTATTCCGTGATTGTTACTGGTCCCAACATATTTGGAACTCTCTTAATCTATCCTTTGTGACATCTGACTTATCTAACAACCTATTTGACTGGCTGAATAATGTTTTTGTCATGCTGCAAGATGATATGCTATGTTTGTTTGTGTTGGCTTCCTCTTGGATATGGTCTAACCAATGCTGTATTTGATTATCTTTGTGCTCATCCTTCTACCAGTGTGCATGGGATCTTTCAATGGAGGTCTAAATTGGCTTGCTTGGACCAGTTTAAAGTGCAGACTAGGGGAACGCCGATCAAAAGGGACAGTTTGAAGTGGAAGCCACCGGATGATAATGTTATAAAAATTAACTTTTGATGCGTCTTTCATCTTTGGTTCTAATTTGAATAAATATGGTTTGATTGCTCGTGATTCTAATGGAAGAATTTTAAGGGCGGAAATTGGAAAGATTGGTGACGTTGAAGATACTCTACATGCTGAAACAGTTGCTGCACTTCATGCTTTGGATTTCGCTCGACTACTACCTGGTGGAAAATTTATTTTGGAAGGTGAGTGCCAACATTTAATCCGAGAACTGCAGAGCAATTTATCTAGCAATACTGGATGTGGCATTCTGATTGATGATCTGAAGATTAAAGCTAGTGTTTTCCCTGTTATGCATTTTTTTTTGTTAAGCGTGTTTGTAATAAAGTGGCCGACTGTTTGGCTCACTTAGCTATTCCAAATGTAGTTTTTTTTTATGACTGTGATGATCTCCCTTTGGAGGTCAATACTTTAGTCCAGCAGGACTCTTCTCTTTAATTTAATTATATTAGTTACCATAAAAAAATTTAATACCTGTAAAATAATTAATCCAGTCTTCATTCACCACCAATACGAAGCAAATTTTGCATTAAATCAGAATTGGTTGTCATTTCTGTTCAATTATGAAGCAAACTTGTTTGCAAATAAACCACAAACAATCCCAAACCAATCAGTCAGTGTAGCAGACAGCAGAGTGCTGAGTCAACTACTACTTAAGTCAAAAGCTGAAGCCGACCACGATTGAGAACAAACCCTTTAATTAGATTGTACAAAAAGATGAAGTATTTCTTGATAGAAAATTGGCAAAGGGGTTTAGATTACATATTCATGCCTTTGGCATTAGAATTAACAAACTAACTATGAAAAGAAAACAACTAAAACAAAGTTTACGGTGTAAGATAAGTTTTTTTAGTTCCACTTAATAAAGTTTATTTTACAACTTTCAAGTTTTTTTCTTTTAATTAGAGGCACTCTTCCTTGACATTCATAATTAACAAACTAATTATGGAAAGGAAAACAACTAAAACAAATTAACTTGAAGCTAATTTTATTTTTAAGAAACAGAGGATTACAAACTAAGTAAAGAATGGAAACATACATTTTCCATTAATTCTTTCTACTAAACTAAAAAATCATAAAACATATTATTCTCCCTAGCTAGCTAACATAAGATAAACAAGTGATTTATTCGGCCGGGAGCCGGAATTGCCGCTCTCTCCGTCACACGGAAAGTGAAGCGGTGGCCGGGTGCGTCCCAACCGACTTCCACCGTATCCCCTTCCTTGAGATCCCTTCGAGTAACCAATTCCGCTTTCCAATTGCCCGTGATTGCCCAAGCATCCGGACCCTTTTCCTTGAGAAAAACCTCATGTGTGGTTCCCTCGTCGAAGTCGAACATCGAGAACTTTGAAGCTGCGATACCATGTTGAAAAAATAGAGGCGGAAGAAATTGAGAGAGACTGATTTCTATATTGATTTCAATTGTTTTTAGCTTACAACCCAACCTTCTACTTATACTAGATTACATAATGAGGCAACATTTGTTTAAGCTAAGTAAGTACATAGCCCATGCTTATATGTTTATAATTAAGCTCCATGCTTGTGTGTCTTTGTAGTGCTTTATAATATGACAAGCATGGGTTATATTAACCAAGTATTAACACCCATGCTTTTGTGTTGAAATACAGCGAATGAAGCACTGCAAAAGGAGGAGAAAACGTTGGCTTGTGCTGCAAGTAACTATTGGAATGAAAAGAAACCGAGGCTTGACTTGAGTGGGTGTCTTCGAATTGCGGAGGCTGTGAACTGCGAGTGCTTTAGTTTAATTGTAATCCCATGACTTGTCTTTGGAAGAAGATGCCTTTGGTCCGCTTGGAATACAAGCAGCTAGAAGAACACATAAGATGGGTACGGGAGCAACGGGTAGACGAACGGGCCGAAGGAAGACGTGCGGCCCATCAGCTGTGTGAACCCGAAAACGACGTCGTCCAATATAATGATGAAACGACGTTGTGTTGTCTGAAGCCGAAGGTGGAATATATGAAGCAAAACGACATCGTTTTGTTCTTTCCTTTCTTCTTCTTTCGTCTAACGAGTCATTCCTCACTAATTCCTTCTTTTTCTTTACAAGCTCCGAATGACTCCCATAACCCACAATTTCAACATCTTCCGTCGAGAAGCTTGTCGCAATACTCGAAGAAAATAGTCTTCGGGATGCCAAAGTGGGCGTACTTAATATTTGAGATCCTAAGTTGGCTTGTAAACACGTTAGCCATAATTTGATAATATCTTGTTCACTTTAAAGAAAAAGATATTCTCTCACGGTCTCACTTTGAATAGATGAAATATTGACTTTCACCACTCCCTCTATATATAGAGTTATGGAGTGGTTGGCGTGGGGTATCTTTGCTATAGGCTTTATTTTAGAGTTAATTTAAAAACAAAATAAAGTAAGCCCTATGGAAGTAGTCCAGTGGTGGTGGTTCCTTCCTCAAATAGTGAGGTCAAGGTTTCGAGTCGCGCGAGTCCGCGCTAAACGAATGTAACTCAAAAAAACAAGATAAGTAAAAGACTAATTAAGAAATAAGTACACAAGGCAAAATCATGTAAGAAATGTTGTGAGCTAGCTGTATTCTTATTATTGCCACATAGTCGACAAGTACATTAATTTACTGACTCGATCAATCTGTAATACATTTCTACTGGATGGTTGACTGAGTAGTACATTATTACTCGTCCAGTAAATGTATTCTCTCCGTGAAAAATGTTGTGATGAGTAAAGAAAAGGTACTACTAGATATGTATCATGTTTATGTTGATAAGATATTAATTTTACACGTAGCTAGCATGCACAGTATAATTTTACTTCAAGACTTAAAAGAGGTTGTGGAATTGATGAGCCAACGAGTACAACGAACAAGATTCCCAATTTGGTTAAGATTGAGTATCATGCAAGAAACAATGTGATGTAGCTAGATAATTAAGTGTATAAATCTTGAGCTATGCAGAAATTAACTTTGAGAAATTGGAATTTATTTATTAATTTTTATTTTTTCTTAAGGGAAGGATGTGGTATTTAAATTCCATTAGAATATGTGATTAAGAAAACCTTTTTAAACAAGTCTATATATACCTCTAAAAAAATAAAAAATTACTCCAACTTCTATATGCAGCAGTAGAGACTCCCTCCGTCTCTAATTAGCTGACGTTTTTTTAATGTAAATTATATAAAATATGTGACATTTAATTAAAAGCGGAAGTAATAAATGCAATCAAGACAAGAAGCAAGCTATGTACGTACGTATGAAGTTTAAAAATTAAAAAGCTTGAGCACTGACTCGATCAACCCAATTTTTGATCGTCGACTCAAGTACTCCCGATGCCGGTGAAATACTAGATCACATGAACTAAAATAAAACGTTATGTATTTTGTTACGGAGAAAATATTAAATACGTAACAAATTTACTATTGAATATGGGATATATAGTTGTTGTGCTTCATATATATTTCAGACAAGATGTTAGAAAGGTTTGTTTTAATAATCCAGCCATCCAAGAATGCTAATCGTAAAATGTACAATCATTTTAAAACAATGATGTGTATGAAAATTTGTGTATTTATTTTTATCGAAATTTTTGTCACGTTATAATTACCATTGCCAGCTAACACAATATAATTTACACATGAAATTTTGACTTCACACAAATATTATCATTACCACAACCTGATCTCCAAAACTCATTTTATTTATGTGGGCCATTAAGAGACAATATAAGTGCATAGTACTTACACTACAAACAATGTTACATATTGCAACGGTTAAAAATCCATTGCAATAGGTCTTAAAACCGTGAGTATAGCCTCAAATAGCTATAGTAACGGTCAAAACGTCTGCTACAACGGAAAAAATACCGTAGATAATACCCGCGTCACAATAGTTCTATCACGACGAAAGTTTTGTGACTATAGACAATTTCTTGCCACGGTTTTACGAGCCGTGGTTAAAAGAGACATACGGCAACGCCTTACAAGCGCAGCTAATTGTCTCTTAATTAGCGTAACATTTTTGCATTTCCCACACATTTACAAGAAAATAACTACGGTATTTCCATTGTAAGTAAAAATATTTCTAACGACGGTTCTTATATCATGGTTATAACTTCCTACTATACTTATGGATATTTTCCGTGGCTAATTCTAATTCATTATTAAATAAAATATCCAATTAATTTTAATTAATTAACAAAATAAATAAATAAATATTAAGCTATAGCCACATATATTTTCCGACACTATTACTAAATTAATCGATACAAAACTAAATATATATTCAGCTTTACTTACGATTTTTTGCTCAAGCGAAAATTATAATTCACAATAGCAACGCCTTAAATTCACATATAGCCACACTGTATTATAAACGTTTTATTATTTAATATTGATTTAATTTAATTTTTATATTCTATATTTTATAAATCTTTATTTTAATCTATATATTATATTTTATTTGAAAGTATAACGTAAAACTAAATTAAACAAAATTAAATTAAACAGAGACTTTTTAGTGTTAAAGACAAAATTACTAAACCTTAATAATATTCTTTCCCTTAACTTAAGCCAACAACTCATTGGACATAAAAGCTGTAGAAATTTGTTCTAAAAAAAAAAAAACTGTAGAAGGCTCTGTCTAACAAGCTTCTGCTAGAAGCGTCATGCGTCTCATCATCTTTTTTCTTCATCTCATCTTCTAACTTCAAAAGCTAAAAAAGCCATTTTCAAAAGTGATGGCACAATTTCTAATTCTCTATACAATTACTGTACCGAAAACACAATTTAAAAACAGCTACTAAAATTAAAATTTCATTACTTAATCATGGAATTATATCTGATGAAACTATCCAAACAAAGATGCATAACGAAACTAAACATAAATCTAGACAATAGTTACCCACTATGTCTACGGCACTAAATACAAGACAATTGGACTAACAATAAACACAAAACAAGAGGTACTAGACGCAAACTAAACTAAGCAAACTAAACTAAGCATCGGATGAATAACAATTCCATAAGCTAAACTAAGACCCCGAGAATCGGAATCGCCACCGAGGTACTCGGGCATAGGCATCCCAATTTTTTCGAGACGGACTTCAAAATACCTGTAAGCCATTCAACTTGTCCTTTCATTGTAGAATTTTCTTCTCGAACCTTATTGTATTGGTCCGGGCTAACAACATGCCGAGTTTGGGCGGTTCCATGGCGTCCAGGCGGCAACAATCCTCCACAACGCTCACGTCCTTTTCTCTCGGCTTATTTTGTGCCTTGGCAAGCACGTCATCAAGAGTGCTCTTCTCTCCATCGAAGTAGTTGTCAAAGCTAGTTGGTTGATACTTTCCCGCAGTCCAATAAATATATATGATCGGATTCGAAAAACATCTATAATCATAATTTCATTCTGAAAATAATATTGTAATAAATAAACAACTTACAACCACTTCTCTAGCCTTATTGCTCACAAAGGTGCCATCTTCACGCCTGCGGGTCTTCTCATAAATTTCATATCGAAATGGAGGTCTTTTCAATTCCTCGACCACGCAAATACCCAAATTCCATCAAATACGAGTCACAAAAGTTTCAAACAACTTAACTATAGATAACAAATAAAAGTTGTACCATTTCAGCAGCAAGTCTTGGAATTGATTTGGTGCCCATAATGTGAGGCTCCTCTTGCTTGGACCTATTTCTTGCATTGGTTTCACTCATAGCCTACTCAAAAAAGAGAATAAAAAGAATAAGAATCAATTATAATATAATATAAATAAAAATTAAGAAAGGATGAATACACACTTTGTCCTCCTCGGTCTTCCAACGAAGAATTAAATTCTTTAGTTGAGTTTGATCGACCTTCCTCTCGGCAAAAGCGATAGCGAGCAATATCATTTGGGTCAGAAAATTCCTCAAAGTATCTGGCTTTCATGTTTCCTTTCCATCCCCTCCACTTTTCTCCTATGTCTTTGAGGGTCCATCCCTTCATAGCGAGGCCTCCACGAGGATAGAACACAAACTTTTCCTTTTAAAAATGAAGTAAATGAGATTCGAGCATAAATAAATAACATGATTTTAGACAAATCTGAACAAAGAGTAAGTTATAATTACTGTACAATGCCCCACATATGCTCTTTGTGCACACTTGGCATATCCTTCCATGTTTTGTAGTCAATCGGAGCCAAGTTGCCTTTCCTGGCTATTGTGCCCAAAAATCGAGTAAACAAACAAGCACTTCTTCCAATCGGTTGTCCACGCCCATTCACTCTAACCGTAATTCGATCGACGGGATTCTTAATCTCCCGGATGCGAGAACACATCGTCGGCCCGCGTCTCCTAGGTGGGGGTTGAGCGAGCTGCCATTGCAATAAGAATAAGAAATTGATCTTAAATAATAGAATAAGAAAGAGCATCGAACCACAAAATCAAATATGTATTTATAAGTGAATGGGAGAGCAGTTACAGGATTGAAAAACATGTTTAGTGGGGTTGTTTTGGCGCTGCTAGCTCTTCGATTTTGATTTTGGTGGGAAATAAAATTTCAAGACTTCATCTGAATTTTGCTTGAAAATTGAATTTGATTAAAGGGAAAGTAATAGTGTTTTAGAGAAGAGAAATAAAAGGGACGTGGCTTTATATGGAGGGAGCGGTTAATCTATTTTTTAACTGAAAAAATTAGTTTTTTATAGGCAGAAAAAAATAATTAAATTTCTTTATTTAATCTTAACCTTGACTTGACGACCATGATAGCTAACGAAAATAATGTCTCGCGAAAATTTGACCGAGTCGTGACGTAGTCGGACCGAAGCTTCGAGGTAAGATTTCAACCAGTTTTACATGTCAATTCAAAGCGAAACTTACATTAAAATACTCCCAAGACACTCAGGAACAACATATATGAGAATCACACAAAAACCCCAAATTGTGTTCTTCAAACCCGAAACTAAAAATCAAAATTAAGGGAAGAATAGACGAAATTGAAGGAAACAAACCTTGGAATCGTCATCTACGTGACGAGGAGACCAAGAAACGACCTTGGATCGGTCGATTTGGCGCCGGAATCGGCGTGTCGCCGACGAGGCAGAGGGAGACGACGTCGCGATCCGGATGAAGAAGAAAGAGAAGAGGAAGGAAGAAGAAAACACGTTTTATATTCTGTTTGCATGATAAATTACGATATTATCCTCACTGTTTTAAACAACTACGAAATTACCAGAACGTTATATCAGTCAGACAATAAGTCAAGGGGCAGTTATGTCTTTCAATGCACCAAACCACGTTCAATGACTATAGTAACCCTCACTCTTTATAATATTTACAGAAAAACCAACGGCTCAAACTTTTAAATCAAAGGACAGTCCAGTCATTTCAGTAACCGAACCTAATTTTATATAATAAAGTAATTTAATTATATTTCCGAACCTAATAACATCATTTTTACTCACCCAAAAATTATGAAATTTTTACAGAAAGCTATATATATTATTTGAAATGAAATATCAAAAACTTGGAATTTTTGGAAAACATATTTATTTTATTTGGATTTTTGAGTTAACTAAAGTTATAGAAAATAATTCAAATGTAATCAAATATTTTCAAAAATTATTTAAGTAATATCTAAGTTTATAAAATTATATAAAAATTACAGAATATTATTTTTAAACTATTTGGAGTATTATTTAAAATTTTAATTTTTTTTTATTATATAAGTATTTGATTAAATTAAGGAAAGAATTTTGAGAAATATTAATATTAGTAAATATTTTCATGAGAGAAATAAAATTAATTCTTATAAAATTAATTCTGGAAAATTTATTTAATCAATACAACATTAGTTATTAAGTTGTCAATTTTAAATAAAATATCTAATCGTTACGATAAATATAATACAGCCCATACTGCCCAAGTCTCAAAAACACACTCACAACCCTAGCATGATATAATACAGCTCCACCGGACTAATCAAGTAAGAGACAAACAGAAAACTTCACTAAACAGCCTAAACTACTATAAACACTCTCAGTCGACAACAAAGTGAATAAAACACAGCCAGGAATCATCACCTATCAGAATCATCATCCAACACACTGAAATCATGCAATCCGGCCAAAACAGCACTGCCTAATACAAAATAATCATCAGCCAAACAGCAAGCATCCGGACAAATGCATACACAGAATCAAGCCAACAAATATGTTCTAATATACATCCAATCAAGTCAATAAACAACTCTCAGCTTAACAGGTAAAACATCAATCAACTGCACAAAATCAGTATTATTGAATTGAAACTGTAAAATTCTCTAACACAGCTTACATATATATATATATATATCCAATTAGGAATCAAGCAGTCGTCAACGCACTCTGAACTGATAACCAGTGATTAAGTCCTCAGTCACATTCAATCAGGTATAACATAGAACTCAAAACATATACACTGTCATTCTTCACAGAACTCAACATGCAAGAATTGTTCCTAACATGTATGTATAATCATATCAGAAAACAGAATAGGCAGTCAAACGTTCTCATCATCAATCGGTGATAATTCAAAGTCGATTACAGCCAGGTATATATAACACAGAATTTTAATTTCTCATAGAAAATCACATGCAAGCTATTCAATGTCCTAAACATAACTATTCACTGGAAAAGGAACTAACAGAAAACATAATAACAGAGAGTAGAAGGAGACTCATCTCTACAGTCGAACCATTCACTGTTGAGTCAACACAGCCCCATTCCGGCCAGCTTAAGCCTCCGCTCGACGTTCCCATTCTGTCTCAACCTCAAAATCAACAGAAAACAGTTAAATTCGACCTGAAACAGTAAGTGACGGAAAACCCAAACTTTCAACTCAAATTCAATAAGAACGTTATTTAAGTCGAATGCTGTAGAAAAACGTAATATAGAGATGGTAGAATAACTTATAACGAATTAAGCAAAAACTCCCAAAAATTGTCAAAGAACCCTAAGTTACATAAATCCAAATCAAAACTTACCCAGGCGGAATTAGATAAAATTGAAGATAGATATAGGATCCTTGTGATGAGTGGAGCATTTCTATAAATGGGTTGAGCTCTGACGTCGTCGGAAACGACCGGACGTCGTCGAGCAGCGAGAGAGACGAGCGGAGCTCGTCGAGGAAGAAGAAGAAGGAGAGGAAGAAGAAATGATTTAAACCGAACGGTCCAAGTCTATATACGAAATCAGTTAAAATCGATTTTATAAGTAAAATACGATATTGTCCCCTAAAGTTTAGCGTATTCACAATAATATCAACATGAGTTTTCCGGTCACTAAATAAGTCAATGGCTTTACTGTCATTCTACAGTATAAAATCGGTTCTGTCGGTTTGATTTGAAACGATTCGGTTTGATATTCTCTGATTAATTCGGTTTGATTTTATAACACCCGAACCTGTGAGAAATGTTGATTTTAACCTGCTGTTTTTAAATATTTACACGGAGTCCAGCGTGTGTTTTTAAAATAAAGTTTATTCTGGTAATCTTGTATGAAACCGAACCTATTTTATTTTTTCCGAAGCAAATAAAATAATTTTTACTAGTCCAAAAATTATGAAATTTTTACAGTAAGTTAAAAATATTATTTTCTACAAAATATCAAAAATTCAAAATTTTCAGACTTGATATTTAATATATTTTAATTACTGAGTAAAATAAGCTTTAAGAAAATGATTTTTTATACTACAAAGTGTTTCCAAAAATTTATGATCAATTAATATTAATTTATGATTAGATGATTAGTTAATATTCGGCAGTGGTACTATATTAAAAAAATATTTGGCAGTAGTACGAACTAATAAAAATAAAACAATAATCGATTTTTTTAAGTTAAACAATAAACGATTTTCTATTAATCTAAAACAAAACAAAAAAAGTATTTTTTGTCATAAAAAGTATACACCAAATCTGAATATATATTAATAAAGTAACAAATAACTAAGAGAAAACTTAGGAAATTTTTTTAATATACATTACCTCATGTTCTTGTAAAAATGACTAAAAGGCCCTTTTAATAAACATTAATAATTCTTCTCAACTTCAAACTCCTGCGATTAGAGAGATCGTAGTCAAAGGTTTCTTACGGAGTTGACGTGGCCAAAGTAGAAACAGTGCAAGAGGAAGTTTAAATTGATTCAAAACTTTAAATTAATCCTAACTTAAATTGTGAGTGGAGAAGACAATGAGAAGAGAAGATTAAATATAGAGATCGGTGGATTTAAGAGAAGTGAAAAAAAAAAGGGGGCTGGCAATTGGCTTTGTTACGACCACCCGGAAAATGGTCAAACCATATTTAATTAGGATTAAAAGGAATTTGAATTTGACTATGAAAAGAGTATTTTGAAATCAAAATTTGATAAGGATAAGGATTGAAAATTACGAGTAAAACATATATATTAATTTATTAAGACTTTTTTATAAGACTTTATTATCCGTGACTATTGACTCTATATATAGTTATGGGTTCTAAAATCGTCGTGGGTATTAATATTCTTATAGCTACGGTCATCTTCTTTCTACCCATGGTCATTAGACCGTCGCTATAGTATGTACATTTTGTTACACTCATAGCCAAAACCGTTGCTAAATTTTTTAAATTAGATACGGATCTTCATTTAACACCCACGACTTATTAACCGTTACTTTTGACTATACCTTTTAGCTACGGTTATAAGATAGTTGTAGGTATTGACCATCCTATAGCTACGATCTTCTTTTTTTACCCACGGTTCTTTTACGGTTACAATAGTATGTACTTTTTGTTACGGCCATAGCCGAAACCGTGACTATATATTGCGATTTAGCTACGGTTAATCATTTAACGACCACGACTTATTATCCGTAAGTATTGATTATATTTTTG